>CAUHTR010007640.1:5000-37096 GCA_959609185.1 Schmidtea polychroa | reverse complement strand
CTTTTATACGTAACTTATACTTAAAATGCAGTTTTGTTATTTATTCAATCAATAAAATAAAATTATTTAATGTGTTTTTAATGTAAAAGGTTTTACAAAACCGTTCAATTTTTATATTCTCTATTGAGAAATATTTTGGGAAAAAGGCTAAAATGTAACTGGACTATCCTTTTTGGACAGAGAGAGTATCAATTTTCTCACCATATAGTACTTAATTAAAATCTCTCATTTTTATATGATTCAAACTTAAAAAAAACATAAATTCAACACAATTTGAAAC
Source organism: Schmidtea polychroa (assembly GCA_959609185.1). Classification (NCBI taxonomy): domain Eukaryota; kingdom Metazoa; phylum Platyhelminthes; order Tricladida; family Dugesiidae; genus Schmidtea; species Schmidtea polychroa. The sequence goes on along the minus strand of CAUHTR010007640.1, from coordinate 36,816 downwards.
AAAAAGGAAAAATTCTAAACGATAGATTATTTGCGATAGATTGTAAAGTTCGTTGTGTAATATGAATATGTTTTGTTTTAATTAAATAGTCGAAAGACCATTATTTTATTATATAAATTCTTGTGAATTGCTAAAGATAAGTGAATATTTGATAACGGTTCTTTTGAAGTAAATAATTTGCATTTAAAAATATTAAATATTATTTTACCTAAAGAAATAAAGAAAATTCTAATATCTGAACAAATGGACTTCCAGTGCCACTATTTTGTTACCCTTATAGTGGTAACTATTGGCAACTATAATTCTTATTATCATCGAAAAACAAAAGAAAAATGTTTTTTTTTAAAATCACATCAAGAGCATTGACAGACAAAATATTTATGGTAGTCACAAGTACCGTTGGAAAACTAAGGGTTAAAATAGGATTGAATCTTTTAAGCTCTATTTCGAAAAAATGATATATTAGACTAACTAAAATACCCGACTCTGTATGGAAGTCAAAAAAATAAAATTATCAATTATATACATATAGCAATCAATCCAGATTGATCTTGTTTTATTTTTCCATTTCCCAATTTCAGCAACCATTCAACTAATATATACCAGCATTAATGTCTTCTAATAATTCAGTTCTCATATTTCTTGTAAGTGTCAGTTTTTTGAAAAGATATTCTAGCTTTATTATATTATGAGATATGCATAAATGATGAAAGGCTTTGTTTGGCAGGTACCCGAACCCCCTGATCTAAAGTCTCGAAATTTTTACCAAACACTTATTAATAAAATTTGAATCTTCAGTCAAACTATTTACACTATTCTTTTCGCCCGGAAAAAGCTATGATTCTGTAAAGAATGGTTCCGTTCTCACAAACTCGTTGACACCTGAGCCATCAATATGCAAAAACACTGGATCTGTGGTTGTTTATTCCTACAAAAGATTCTTGCGCTCTCCTTCTACAATGATAGTAAACACGAAATATGAAATACACTAAAAATTTAACTAGGAACTTCTAACTTAATTGATAATAATTTTATAAATATTTATTTAGAATATCAGAAATTCATTTTCCACAAAATTAAAAAATGAAGAGGAAAAGGAATTAGAAATTGAAATGAAAATTATTGAAGAGCTTCCACCGAAAGCAGACATAATGATTGTAAGTGTTAAATTATACAATTTTTTTTTATTATTTTGTCTACCAGCAGCATTGTAGTTTTAAAGTAAGATTAGGCTTAAGTGTAGACAATGCATGAAATATTAATGATAACCCACCTTAACCAGTATCAGAAAGATTTATCTGTTTACCATTTCATTAATTCTTCAATTTCAATTTTTTATAGCAAATGGCAACATCCTGTTGAGGGAGATTGACTGCAAATATTCTTTTTTCTCCTGAACATAATGAGACACTTCAGTTTGGTACCATCTCTAGCATATATTAAGACATTTTTAAAATATTCATGACTTACTGTAGGCTACCGTAGGTACATTAATTATTTTAGCAAGTAGCTATTATTATATTTAGTATGACAAATAATCGTTTGAGCCTCACCTATAATTATTAGATTTTTCAGCATTTTTTTGTATTTTTTTTCTTGATTCAAAAATCAAACTCATTTACCTCACGTTTATTCCCGAATTCCTTGAAAGCTTCAGCAGTGGCGTTACTATGGGGGTACGTGGGATGCGGACCTCACAGGATGACAGAAATGTATTATATTATTGAAATATAAAAATATCTCTGTTCTGTTAGTTATAAACACAAAAACGTGTTATAGTTTTGCGTGTATAATAACTACTCCAGAATATAACATTAGGTTTGTTAGTTTCTTTTTACTAACTTCTGATAAGTTACACGGAAATAGTACCGAAGTTGCGGTATATGACAACACCGCGCTGTGTATGTCGGTAAACGCACGAGCTGCGGTACCACGGGCAGTGGCTAGTTGGGAACTGCTAAAACATTTGTAACGCTTTATAATTGTCCTGGGATATGTAAATCTGATTTGTTTTGAAATTGATCGTTTTCATTTGGAACTCAAGATCAGATCAAGAACCTTCAAGAAAGTAGCAGCCATGTTTGAGGCTGTTCAAGTCAAGAGTTTGATATCTTCTACTGAAGAAGAGTTACTGATGTCAATTCCAAAATTGACCATTTTCTATGATGAGTTATCAGAGGAAGAGCTTTTATTAGAAATACCAAGGCTGAGAACACACCTGAAGGCAGCAGAGATTGATCTCGAAGAAGTCAGAGACTTGTCAGTACTTGACATTTTGAAATTCATAGCTAAATGGGACTTCCTAGAATTTCTCCTCTATCTCTCGGTGAACCTACAATTATTTCATACGATCTGTGTGTCTGTCGCTTCATGTGAGAGGAGTTTTTCAAAGCTAAAGTTTATAAAGAACTATTTGCGATTTAACATGGGACAGTCAAGGATTTCTGATCTTGCAATATTATCAATTAAATGTGATTTGGCGATAGCAGTTGATTTCGATGAAGTAATTAACAAGTTTGCAGCTCTAAAGGCCAGGATAGGAAAGTTCTGATTTAGTTAAAATTTAATATTGCATAAAATTTAATGTTAAAATAACAATTAAAAAAGTAACATATTTTTTATGTAGTTTTTAGTTCTTAACTTCTTAAAGTCTTTTACGAACCGACCTTGAATTAATTTTTTCTTCTATTGCCTACTAAGGATTCTGGATGTTTCCGTTATTTGGCACTGGCGGACTAGAAATTTTAAAAGATTTCTTATAAATCTTTAAGTGCAATTAAATTATTAATACACATTTCATATCATATTTGTAGTATTATTACTTTTTCACAAAAAAATATTGGAGCCCTAACAAATATTGAACAGTGCACTGGAAAAGCTCACAGTGTCATCTCCTCTCACGACACCCTATAAACCTCCTCATAGACTATGAGAGCAACTAGGTCAAGAATAACAAATTATCAAAAGCAGTTTAGAAATTTTAGAAGGATATTTAGAGCTATCAACCTTTTTTACTTCATTCGCTATTTTTACTATATTTAAGAATATCATTCCTCAATTTCAACAATCTTTTACTCATAAAATATTGAATTTTTAAATAATTTTTGTAAATTTGTAAATTTGTGAATTAGAATTATTGTAAAAGTGGTTTTTTCGAAAATTGAAAATATTAATGAATTGTAAAACTTTAATGAAATACATAACTAATAAATGATATGATAAATTTTGCTGCAAATTTTATTATGTGGAAATTTATTGGTCGAAAATTTTCATATTACAAAACTTACTGCAGGCTTATTTTATCTTTTAATATTTGTTTTTCATTTAATTTATGCTGTTACCAAGAAATAATTATTTTCTACTATATATATATATATATATATCTTTTATTCATAGCTTTAATAAACAAAATTTAAATCAAATACAATTAGATAAATAAGAAATCTATGATTGTTTTATCTTTGTCAATTCTGCGATGTGTGAAAAAGAGTTCGAAAAAGCACAAAATAGATTATTTTCACTTTCTAACTTACTTCGTTTTTTCCCTCTACAATAAAGTTGTAAAGCCTGCTTTTGTTGACAGAAGCGAAAGCAAGACACTGAAAACTGAATGAGAGTCCTTTAGGATCCAAAATTCAGTTGACAAGAATTTTATCTTGATAATCATTTTAAACTTTTGAACAATGTTTCAATTTTTTTAAATTGTATGAGCACTTGGTTTATATCATCAGCTAAAGGAATTGATGACAGGTTTTCAAATATTGCAACATTTTCAATGAAAACATTTTTCTTTCAATTTTCAGCTTGTTCATGAAAGCTTTCAAGGAATCATTGGATATTATGATATTTGTACTCTTTCCTTGTATCTGTGGATTCAATTTCTTGATCTTCAATTCATTATCATACACTCAAACAAAATATTTCATTTTAACTTGAATTTCAAAGAATAATTTGAGCTCACCTTTAGGATTTTATGCTCATTCAGTAACATTGTCTTTTAATAGCCATCGTATATTTGTGTGAAAAAGAAAAAAAATATAGACTGCATCCATTTCAAAATATAGTTGTCATGAAATGTGGTCCCTTTCTTTGACAAAATTTAAAATTTTATTTTTATCATATATTTTTTTAATTTTTTTTAAAATTTAATTTTTAGATATTTTTAAAAATAGTTTCAGGAAAAAATATTCATTAATTTGATTTAAAATATATTTCTTAATATTTTTTTAAAAATTTCAGTTTACTAATATGTGGTTCGAATTCCTTCTTAGAATCTCTGAAACTCCTCTGGTTGGGAACTCCTGAGATTTATAAATATCTTGGCTTCCAGTTACGTTTGCTGTAGTGTTCCATAATGGCACAACCATTCCATATGCAAAGAAAACAGTAGTAATTTATGAATCTTGCTAGCATATCCATTAAAATGCTTATATCTCGTAGATTTCCCAGAGGTTCTGTTGAACAACTATTTAATTGCTATAATAGTATATGTATATTGTCATGTGTTTCTTTTAGATGGTTAAATGAAACAAGGTAATGAAAATTTTGACATTTCTATTACTTTCAGGTTTCTCTTTGATACACCAATAAAGAAACGCCACCGAAAATATTTTTACTGGCCTTCGATAGATCTGTGAATTTTCTTCATTTAGTGATTTTTTTCTGCTTTCTAACCAATTTTCAGCATCGCCTTTTTAAAAAAAAAGAATGCTGAAAAAACATATTAACTCGTTCGCTACCAAGGTCTTCTGGAGAAAACATCCACCATAGCCCAATGTTTTTTTCATTGTTATACGAAATCAATTGGAATAGATTTTACGTATGTGCATTTAGAACAGTCCAATAAAGTAAAATAAGTATTCTTTTAAACTGACACAAATATGTGACACATAGATAGAAACTACATGCCGTGGCCCACGTGTCACGTTAAATTAGAAGAAATTGATTATAAGCCAAAAAATATATAAAAACAATTTATCAATATGAAATTCATTTTATTTTGTATGATAAATTTTAAAATATTTATCAACGCACAATCCAATCGGTTGTCCATTATTAGTTTTGCAAATCTCTCAGACGAAGAAAGTAGCTTTGCGCTGTTTGTTTTTGGAACATACATGGCATCTAACTCGTTTCTCCAGCTTTTTCAGGAAGTGCTGTGTTTGTGAATTATGGCTGCGTGAAAACATAGGTACTTCTCTACCAGAATTAAGAAGTGCAAAGGCAATATCATCTCGAAACTCTAAATAAGTTTTTTTAGTTGAATGAATTTTATTGTACAACCAACAAGAATTCCAAATTGCCAGGTCAAGTATATGAAAGAAAAGTTTTAAATACCAGTGTATCGATTTCCAAGGGGTAGAGTAATAGGAAATCATTTGGTCCGCCCTATCAATTCCCGATATGTTTTTATTATAATCAACTATAGTGGAACGCTTAATTTTTATGTAACCTCTTTTGCACCGTAGTTCTTGGAATGAAGCCTTATGTTTTGTAGATATAGTCAGGACATCCCGCTTATCTTCCCATTTCTGCACTAAAATATTTCCTTTTCTTGCAAAAACAGATTCGACCCTTTTTAATTTTTTTTAATTACAATTGTCGGATTGCCTTTGCGATTTTTGCGAAGTGTGCCAACAACGTGGGTTTTATCTTTATAAAGGGAAGTGGCTAATTTGATACTATTATAATAATTATCCATAAATATAGTATGTCCTTTTCCTAAATATTTTTCTAACAGCTGGTAAACGACGCAGTGAGAATGACCATCTTCATTACTTACAGTATTCTTTCCACCGTAAATAACTATATTTGTCACGAATCCATCAGGTGTACATAGCTCATATATTTTAATTCCATATTTTGCTTTTTTTATGGAATATATTGTTCAAATATCAAGCGTTCCTTCCATAACAGTAAAGATTCGTCTATCGATAAGTTCTCACCAGGATAATAAAGACTTTGAATATTCTGTAGTACATGATTCAACACTTTATCGATTTAATGAAGGCGACTCGTTTGATCGTCTGTTTCATCGTAAAACCTTAGGCATCCAAGTATTGATTCAAAGCGATTTCTGCACTTAACTTTTCCAAACAAGGGATGATTATAAAGCATATTTTTATTCCAATATGCCTTTAACGAAAGCATCCGAATATTTCCCATCATGATACAAACACCTAAGAATTTTTTTATTTCATCCTCTGTAACCCCAGTCCAATTTTTCAGATTTGAATTAGATGAAATATGTGTTGTATTCAGGGAAACTTCAGCGTGAGCATTTGTCCAATGTACGATTTTTCCAATGAGGACATTATCGAATAAAAACATAAAGGCGTCAAAAGGAGAATTATCTATTGATAGGTTTGCTTTCAAACCCTCTTCTCTAATAAAATCGTGCAAAACAGGGTCTATATCGTCTTTTGACCAGTCTAAATTATTTTCTTGTACTCTACTATTACCATTGTTATTACTGCTATAACTATCTTCGATGCAGGAATCATGGTCATTTTCATGAATAATTATTGAATTTGATGAGCTGCTCATTTCTTCAGAATCCGTAAAAGTAAATTTATCAGTTGGATCTGGTACTAGTATATCCTTATCACATTCCATGTCCTCATCACTGGAATATATTACGCATCGGTTCATCATTTTTGGTCTTTTACGAAAATTTAACATTTTGTTGTTTGCTGTTAAAAAATATTAAATTTAATAATAATTTTTATAGCTCACTTATTTCTATCTACTTACATAACAGTTTTAATAATTTTGCTATACAAAATCTTTTCCTTCTTAAACTTAACTGGTTAATTTCACTAACGCTGCTAAACTGACCTATTCAATTGTTATAAAGACTCTAAATATTCAAAGCGAGAACAGACCAAATACAGACTTCATACATTTTACAGTTTGAAACTTAACAATTTATTTCAATACTCAACATGTTCAAACATGCCTTTGTAAATTGTGAAAAAATATCTGTCACATATGTGTGACGTTGGGCTGTGGTAGTAAAAGGCCGTGTCACATATATGTGACGGTTGGTAGCGAATGGGTTAAAGGTGAAGAACAATATAAATGATTTCAATAATATTTAGTTATTTAGTTATTTTATAAATATTTACCTAATAACTTTTTACATATAGTTTTCAAATCCATTATATTATACTTTTAAAGTTTTCGGATATATATATATATATATATATATATGATTGTAAAATTATGCTGTTAGATATTGAAATAATTACTCATCACGGTAACCTATTTGTTCACAATGCACTTACAATAATGAACCACAATGTTCTTTAAAAATAATTAAAATATTTTATTTATTTACTTTATTCTGGGACTCGTTTTCAGGGTGCATTTACATAATTTTTATTTTGTTATTATTTAGAATCAAATTGTTCATTCAATCTCATCTCGAGCTCAATTAATTATCCAGAATGCAAAAACTAGAAGTAGTATTTCTGAAAATGATGCCATTGAGATTCTTAGAATGTATTCACATCATTCACAAACGTTAGAAGATTATTTGAATCAATTAAAACAAAATAATGTAAGAAAATTTAATTGTTCTTTAAAATGTTTTTGTATATTAAATTTATTAATGCAGTTCAATAGAAGTTCAATTTTGAAATAATAGTTTTTTAAATTTAAGTTATGATGTTTAGTTACTTCGATATACTAGTTCAATCATCGTAGGTCAGAAAAAATGTTTCAAAAAATGTTTGATTTTTCGATTTTCAGTTAAAAAACTTTTATTGTTATAACTAGAACTCAATTCTTGAAGAAATTTAAGATAAACTAATTAATTTTGAATGTTATATCCTGCCCATTGAACTTACTTAACTTCCTATAATATCGTATTGAGACGTTTTGAAATAGATAATGTACAAAGAGGGTATATTTCATTATATACATATAAATTTATTATGGTAAGTAGATAGTATTGTAGACTCCAGCCCAACATGGCATTTGACTATCTGTTCGTACAGCAGCAGCTGAGAAACGGCTCCTTTTTTCTATCCACAGTGTCAAACAGTTAATTCCGCTTGCGGAAGCGTTATAAATGGGATCGTAATAGCGCCGCTGTAGTATAAATATATCACCCCTTCACACCTTAATGTTCTCATGAAGGCTAGCAAAATAAATCGAGTTTTTTACCTTCATGCGAAAATAGCCGTTCGGACACCTTTATGCTTCACGCGTGCGTGAAGTACATCACAGCGCCTTATATCGCCGTTTGTAATGATTAAAAATTAACGAAAAACATGGAGTGAAAAATATTTTTTGGGATAACGTTGCGGGTCGCATAGAAGACCTCGGCGGGCCACGTGTTGGATACCCCTGCCTTAAAAAATGTCTTTTTTAGCCAACTTTTACATACACACACATTTTCAACTTTTAAAAAATACAAATTATTCATATATACTTAAGAAAGCCCATTCTGCTATTAAAAATTATATTAAAAAACATATTAAAAACTAAACATTTATTAAAATCCCAGAGAAATTAGAGCACTATCCAAATCGGTGATATGACATTTTTCTCATCCATTTTATATCCCTGTATTGCAATATTTACAAACCAGCTTTCCCCATCTTTATATTATATCTTTATAAGAGATCATGACCAATTGTCGGGTAAATCTTTAGGTGCAGCTTGCTTAACTTGTAACCTTTCTTGAAGAATTAGGCCGGTTTTACCTGTTATTTTTATTAGCTTGAGAGGATATGATTGGAACCCTTATGCCTTTTAGGTATTCCCGGTATGTCATTGAACTCTGCGCTCATGACTTTAGATCATCTAATTGAGTTGATCCAAGACATGAAGATTTATAATTTCTTTGAAGGTGGGATTCGAGGGGAATTAACTTTTGTTAATAAACATTACGTAAAATCAGATGAAAACACAGAGTTGCTCTATATCAGGGGTGTCAACTAATTTTCCTATAAGATCTACTTTGCGCAGTAAAAATCCTCTGTGATCTACTTTTTCTAAAAATAAGAGTAAGAGGAGAAGGCAATATTTCGGGGTCCGAATTTCACGATTTTTAAAATTTCTAACATATACCTATTTGAATTAAATTAAATAAAAATCATATATCGATAATATTTATTAATAATTAAATAAGCTTTACATATCTTTTAAAAAAATATAATTTTATTTTTATTGATTATGATAATGTCGACTGTTAAGAAGGAAACTGAAAAATACAAAAATATAATTATATTATTTTTACAACTAAAGTAACTTACATAAGATTAGGCAAAAAATCATTTTGAACTTCCTGATGGTACAATATTTGAATTACTTATTCTACATTGCATCGTGTCTATAATTTGTACATAATTTTGTGAATAATTACTCAGACCATTTCTCAAGCAGGATTCTAAATGTTCGTCTGTTAAATTAGTTCGGTATTTCGACTTTATTATTTTCATTTGTGAAAATTTTGATTCGCACAAATATGTCGAACCAAACCAGGCGTATAAATTTTCAGCACATTTTTTTAGATTCGGATATTTATCTTCAGCTAAATATTTCCAGAATTTAACGTCGGAAGCTCTTGCTTTAATATAAATATCATTTTGTAAAGTAATAATTTCTGCTTCAAGTGTAATGTAAAATAAAAATAGTTGAAAGGTTTTCTGCAATTGTTTCTACTTTAATATTGCTATCAAATGGAAAACTCATAAATAAAACTACATTATCAAGTTTTTTAAAATCTTCGAAACGGTTACCAAATTCTTCAATAACGTTCTTAATTTCTTTGATATATTTATTTTCATCATAATTAGTAGAAGCAGAACTTTTTAATTGCGCCAACATGTTTGGGAAGTTAGATAATTTTTTATTTTCTAGCTTTGATACAAGCAGATTTAATTTTTCTCTGGAAGCGTTTACAGCACTAATCATATGAAAAATCGTTTTATTAGGACCTTTTAGCTCTAAATTTAAATCATTTAATTTAGCAGTTATATCGGTTAAAAATGCCAAATCTAATAACCAAATATCGTCATTTAACTATTTGTAATCATCGCTTCTTTCGCTAAGAAATTGCTTAATTTCATTGATTAGATCTCTAAATCGCTGTAGAAATTTTCCTCGACTTAACCACTTAACATCAGTATGCATGAGCAGTTCGGATGGTCCACCATCATCAATTTCTTCCACCTGTAGTTTAAAAAGACGCCTTTGGAGACTTTTTGCGCGAATTGAATTAGAAATTTTGAAAGCTATATTCATAATTTCTTGGATATCTTCATCATTTCGACATAGTGCGATGAAACCATTTCGACAACCTGTCATAGCTGGTGCTCCGTCCGACGTAATTGAAACAATTTTATAGAGTGGCAATTTAGAAATTTTATAGAAGTTTTTAAAACTGGTAAATAGATCTTCACCTCGAGTTTTTCCTTTTAATGGAATGATTGTAAGTATTTCTTCTTTAATCGAAAAGTCTTTAAAAACCATTCTAATGAAAATAATCATTTGAGATATGTCAATTGCATCAGTAGACTCATCCAATTGAAGTGAAAAACCTTGACAATTCGTAATGTCCTGCATTGATTGTTCTTTTAAATTTGAACTTATTTGGCCCATTCGATTTGCAACTGTATTGCGTGATAACTGTAAATCGTTGATCGCAGAAACTATTTCTGACTTATTTTTATAGTCACAAAATAAAGAGTCAGCAGCTTCTAAAAATGCATTTTTTAAAATAGCACCATCACTAAATGGTTTCTTATTTGTAGTCGACTTTGACTTTGATGTTTCTTTGGTGAAAATTAATTGTTGCGATGAAAGGCACGCCTTAAGTTCAGTAATTTTAGCTTTCCGTAAATCACTTTTCGGCGGATAATCAATCTCATACTTACTATGCACCGTTTTGAAATGTCGTTCCAAATTTCCATTCTTCGGTAATGAAACACTTTTATTACAAATTAAACAACAACATTTCTTCTTTATCATAATAAAGAAATAATGATGCTCCCATTCTTCATGATAGTGATAAGTTTTAATCTTTTTAGAATTATTCATGGTGTCACAATTTAAAATATTTTTAATTTATGTCTATTTGATTACTACCACCCGTACAAATAGTTTTTGATTCTTGAAATTGAAAATGGCAACTTGAAAGGAAATAAATATCTGAAATATGAATATTTATTGCCGATCGACCTAAAATCATTACGCGATCGACGTTATTGACACCTCTGATATATATATTTATATCAAAATAATAGATTTAATATCTTAAGCAAACGAAAATGGAAGAAAGACTGAAAAATATAAATCTTCGCCTGAAAGTTGCAGTTATCGATGACAATTTAAATAACGAAGCTTTCGAAAAAAGAAAAGAGATAATTTCTGAAAATACTCTACCGAAATTTCAAAATTTATCTCAATCTGAAAAGGAAAAAATATTAAAAGAATATAATCAGAGTACAAATGATATTAAAAAAAGAAATAGAGAAGGTAATCAAATTTTAATTCATTTACAAAAATATTTAACCCCTTAAGTGACCAACTTTGTATATTTACAACATTTTTTCAATTGTTGTTCCATTCTGTAGTGTCTAAATGAATCATTAGATAACAACTAAAAAATTATATTTTATATATATTATTACAATTATTATGTATGTAATCAATTAATTTATATTGAATTTTATATCCTATTATCTTATTTCTAATGTTAAAGATGCTGAACAGAAACGTTCACCCGAAGAGATCAAATTTCCCTTCTTTTGATATGCCTATTATACGCTCAAATAAAAATGGAATAATTGTCTTTAAAAATTTACATAAAATAAGTGAAAAAATAAATTATATAAAATGTCATTTTATCATTAATTTTTGTTTATTATTATTTCCCGCTATATTTATTAAAATGAAAAATGATAAATTGGTTAATGATATTTTTCTAAAAGCTTATATTGAATGCCATAATCTTCAGTATTGAAGCATTCCTTTCAACCTCATTTTCTTCAAAACTGATATCTGAAGAAATTTCATTGAAATTTTCATTTGCAGAAGATATAAAAATACAAACATCGACCAAATAAAGATCTATGGTACTTCCGTGTTATCTTACCCCCAAAAATTAAATTATAAAATACAATTAAAATAACAATATAAAAAATGAGAGAATACATTATTGATGACGTTATTGAACATTATTGAACATGAATTTATTAAGGCTATCTGTAATTTATGTGATTATATGATTATGTGAGTTTATGTGGCGAAAACGTGTTCTAAGCAACAGTGCCGATGTGTTCGACACTATTCTCAACGACATTGTGGTTTTCTGGCCACCTGGATGACCATTTACAAACTCTTTACAAACATTTGCTGAGTTTGTAACTGTGATTTAGAAAATAAATATAATAATTATGTGTTCTTTTTTAATTTAATTTTTGGGGGTAAGATAACACGGAAGTACCCAAAATCCGAGTAATTTTGATTTCCTAATAATTTTTGACTAGCCCAAAATTACAGCTTACTTCTCACTTTGATAAAGTATTAAGCACGGAGCAAATATCAAATTGAATTCTAGAAAAAATCGGTTTAAAACTACATATTTTGTACAATAACAATCGTAAGATATTACTGTATTAGCCCGAATATGACGCGACAATTTTTAACATTTTATTTCTATTAAATTTTGGTTTAAATTAATTAAATTAATTTTCATAAATATAACCTATGTATTATTTTTAATTACCTAACCAGACGCTTATCTGATTGAATTTCCCTTAATTCTAATTTTTTTATGAGTATTTTTTCTAAATTCGGGGTCGCGTTATATTCGGGCCAATACGGTACAATTAATTGTTTATAAATAATAAGTTAATAAAAAGAATTTGTTTTGAACACATTTTATTATACATATTTATTTGTAGCAATTATTTCATGCCCAACAGCTTGGCATTGGGGCAGTTTCCAAGGGCGCCGCTAAATCTCCATTTAATAATAATTTTTTTAACTGATTCATTTTAATTGCATTATATGATATTCATTTAGAACTTTTTCGACAGAAACAACAATTGATGTCAAAAATGAATGAAAGAAGGAAGAATGAACTCGATAAAGCATTTAATAAAAACTCAATTGAATTAAATAAAATTAACGAAATTTCAATGAAAACATCGATGGACGAAAGGGAAAATTTGATGAATACATATAAACAAAAGGTAGAGAATATTGATAATGAAGTATCACAGATCCTGATGGTAATCGATGAAAAGGAAATGGAGGAATATGACCAAATAAAAAATGTAAGTATTTAGAATCAGTTGGATGAATCAAAATATTTACAAAAAAGTTATTTTAAAAAATATATTAAATGTTTTAGTGCTTAATATAGTGCTTGAAATTTGATAAACACACAATTTAGTTTCCAAATTCGTTATTATATTCTTACATCCTTTTTATTTTAGATGGGGGGGAGTCTTGTTTACTTCAATATGTCAAAGAAAATTCAATGCTGTTGAGTAAAGCAACCGGGATTATAAAAATGTACAAACCCTGGGATATCAAAATTGCATATTTCAACAATATTTAAGTATTGAAGAGAACACCATAAAAAGTTATAAATATACATTAAAATGTTAAAAACGATAATTCTCACTTTAGTATTTATTACAGACATAGGACAGTGGTATTAATCATATGTCATAAAATCTTAAAATCACAATCTTTATTAACAGTTTATTTAATGAGTGTATTTTGTAAAGGGTCATTAAAACCAAAATCATTGAGAGATTTATTAAAAACTTTGCTATAAATGAGCATTCTTATAACACTTTGGTGTAGTACTATGACAACTTTGTTCAAATTATTAGAATATCTTTTTCAAACGAAAACTATAATTAAACCAAATAATTTGACCCCACTTTGGGGATGTCCCAGTCGTCATATTAAGAATATGGAGGAAAACGGAATAATAAGTCAATATGAGTCTCCTTGGAACTCATCGTTAGTGTGTGTAAAGAAGAAGGATAAAGATTACATTAGGATATATTTTGAATCTAAACTTTAGATTATAGAGTGTTATATGGAGTGACAGAAAGACCAATATCTCCCATTCCGAATACTCAAGAAATGTTAGATATTTTGTGTGGCGCAAAATATTTTATTACCCTTGATTTAGGGAATGCTTATTATCAAGTTGAGCTACAAGATGAATGAAAATCTTGAAACCCCAAAATGTGTTAAAAAATTTCGAAATTTTCTTGGATTAACAAATTATTATTGTCGATTTATAAAATATTATAGTTAATATTCAAAACTACTTGAAAAATTGTGTGGTGCAAATCAGACAAAAATGATGTCGACAAATGTCGACAAGAACTAAATAAGCTTCAATTATATTTCCCTGACTTTACAAAGAAATTTGTTTTGGACACAGATGCCAGTTTTGACAGAATTGAAGTAATTTTATCGCAGTTAGATGAAAATGGCAAAAAAGGGTAATTGCATATGGTTTGCAAGCAATTAACAAGCACAGTGTAAGCTATTGTATCACTAGGAAAGAATTATTAGCTATAATTTATTTTACCGAAAATTTCAAACATTAATTATATGGCAAAAGGTTTAAACTGAGAACGGACCATAAAACAATAGCGTTTATGTTGAAGATCAGAAAATCAATAATACTACAATTTCAAACATGGAACGCTCATTTAAGTGGTCTTGACATTGAAATAAAAAACCATATAGGTAAAACGCATTCTAATACAGATGCTCTATCGAGAACTGAATGCGATATTACATACAATGTCAAACGATTCACGAGGAACCAAAAACAGGAAAACTAAAAACTGTTATCCTCCACAGATACAAACTTAAAAAGTAAATATAAAAGCATAGAAACATTATTTAATAAATATTTACTAATTTTTACACAAAATGGATAAATAAAATAAAAATGTGTCACTAATAATATCAGAAAGTTAAAATTAATTAAAATTTACTTTAAATTGTTAAAATCATAGAAAAAATCATTCATAGATTTTCACAGAAAGTTGCACAGAAGTTTTTATTCTTTCAAATGGGTGTATGCTCATTATGCTCATTATGTCATCATTAATCGCTCGATGATTCTGTAATACACATAAGGAGTAGTGAAGAACGCTTATAGTACGTTTGAATTTTGTTACATTTAAAATATATTGAATAGAAGTGGATAGTTTTAATATCATTCAGAAATATGATATGATGATCCCAATGAACCTCCTTAGACCTTTTGGATTAATTGATTATAATATTATAATAGTGCTTATATTTTTATCAGTTTTGGGATTGATTTCCTTTAAGTAGTATGTAAATTCAATAAAATCAACTTATTCTTTGGCAACCGTGACATTTTCCTTACTAACAAAATTGGTATTTTCAGCAACTGTTCTGATGTATTTTCAGTATTCTAGAAAATAGTTTTATTCTAGATATAAACTCACCAAAATATCTCTAGAATGTTTGCAATTTCGTGGTGACAAGGGAAATTGGTGTGATTGCTACAGTCTTTTAATATCCATTTTTATTATCACGATTTTCTAGTAAGTTTTTCCAGATTTATTGTGTATAAAATTATGCGGTTTGATGTCTAGTGACCTCTCGCAGTGTAATCTTCATGTGGATATATGGTACCATCATTAATTTTAAAATAGCCTTTGATGATGCTCATTTGCTTTCTTTGAACGAAGGATTGTCTTGAACATTGTCATGAAACTCGAATATATTTGTTACTTTGAAATAAAAATTTTTTTCTTTCATAAGTTTTACATCAATTATATTTGTTTTTAGAATAATTAACATAAATATTTTGAAACTACAATGTTTTTGAGGCACTTGGTGGCAGAAAAATACTAAATACAGACATTATTTAGTGTATTTGTGTTATTTTGAGCTTGTAACCAGTGGCGTAACAACAGCTTGGCATTGGGGTAGTTTCCAAGGGCGCCTCTAAATCTCTAATTTTTACATTTTTATTTAAATAGATATTTTACTTTTATCCTTGATAGCAAAAAAGCTAATAATTAATTTTATTTAAATATATTTCATTTAAACCATTATAATATTTTTTATTATGTTTGTTGCCTTTGTTGGGCTTCTTATCATATAAATGTCAATATGATTTTATTAGCAACACTGCAGTCTATCAGAACCAGAAAGGAAAAAAACAACAAAACTGCACAGTCTGCACTTGTTGTAAAGTTGCAGTGTTTCGCAAGCGATTTAAGAATTAATTGAATGTTATTAATACTTGATCGATTTTAGATTTTTAGTAACTGAAATCAATTAATCAATTCTTAATAAGAATAAAAAACTTATTAATTAAAACTTAATTAATTACTTATTTAAAATAAGTAATTAATTTAATTCATTATCCAGAGAATAAATATATTCATTAAAAGCTAGACATGAATCGGAAGAATAAATTTATGATAAATAAAATAAGATAAATTCAATTATTTTTCTCTATCAATTGAAAAATTCGCAAAGCTGAAATTTGTCAATTTTTCAAGGTCGCCAAAAATAAATTAGTCAAGGGCGTCGAAAACGCCTATGCTCTAATCAGTGGCGGAACTTCAAAATTTGGGCCCCGCGCAATATAAAATATTTCCACTTAAATTTTTCGGTTAAAGTTTAATACATAGTTATTCACAGCAGCCGCTATTCAATGATAGTTTTATGTTTGTAGGCAAATATAACTGCGGGAAAAAAGTTTCAGAAAATGATTGTAAATATTTTTTTAGTAATAATTGGTGGGCCCCCGCAACGCAGGGTCCTGCGTCCACTAGTTACGCCACTGGCTCTAATGCATATATTCATAATAATGGTTGCACAGTTGTATTATTTCTAGATTTATTAAATGAATTTTTTATATTTACTAAAAGCGAACAGATAAAGCAATTAACACGGAACTTGACGATTTGGAAATGCAAATTATTCAAACTAACTGTGAAAAATTATTAATAAATACAGATTCAGCAGACATAATAATTGCAAATCATCAAAGAAATGTTACAGAAACTAAAAGTAATAATTTCACATTTGAAATAATTAAATCAAATTTAAGAGAATTTGGACAAGGAAAAGAGAAAACAAATCGAAAAAATGAATCAAATTTTAAAAGATCGAAAACAGAAAAACTCCACGGAATTAGAAATCGGAATTCAAGGCCAGGTTGAGGAAGAACAAAAACAAGAAAACATTTTCAAAACGACATTGGCAAACCAAATGAATATACCGCAAGAGTATTGAATTATTTTTTTATGCTTTTATTACTTTTTTATTTGTAGTTTGAAGCAAAAAATACTGGATGAAGGTAAGGCAGACGCTATTGCAATCAACAATCAGCTGAAATCGGTAAAAATCCGCCAGCAAAAGCAAATGGAACTTGCCTTAGCAAAAAGACTACAAGATAAAGCTAACGCTGATAACAAGTCCAATTCAATTACCCCTGTATCCAGGGTTAATGAAGTAAATATAACTTTATTAGTCGAATTATAATCATTTTATTATATTTATTCTAAGGTTGAAAAATATGAAAATTTGGTTAAATCTAATGAACATGAAAAATCGAGAATTTTATTAGATACAAGGGATAAGATGGTTAATGAGACAAAAGCAGCTTTGAAACAGCAAGAAGAATACATGGCAAATATTATGGCAAAATACATGGTTAATTTGTTTTAATTGAATTACCAATTTATTTTACATTCAATTCTAGGATAATATGAAATAAAACTTGAATTTTTTTTGACAATAAGATCCTAAAATCAATTTTCAAAATCCTCTAACCACAATAATTAATTTTAGTTTTTATAGATTTTTATTATTTGTTATTTAAAACAAAACCATTACCAAACCATTGTTTATTGTATAAATACATATTTTATCTAGATGCATATAGGGCATGCAAAACCGAGATCAAGCATTGTAATATATAGTAAAGCAGTGATTCTTTTTACTTTTTTTGTCGGCGGAATCCCAACAGTTAAAAAGGTCAAAAATTAGAATTTAAAATATAATTTTGTTTTAGTAGTTTTAATGAGCGGCATAACATTGAATTTCACTGCAAATATTTTCAATTATTGGTTCAATCGTTGACAATCAGACTAATTTCTTGGTCAACTATCAGCAATCTTTCTTGCTTCTTGAACTTGATTTAAGTTAGTGTTGAGAATCCTAGCTCACACAAATAGGAAGTTGCAAACGGCAGCAAAATTTTCAGGGCTTTCAAGCACAATTCTGGATATGGACTACGAAGGTTGATCCAAAATTCTGAAATCTCAACTTGTCCAAAAGTGTCAGAGCTCGAAATCTCGCGGAACCCCATTTGTGAATCACTGTCGTAAAGAAATGTATTTGTAAAAATATATATACCACAATGTGTAACACTAGCTATAACATTGCGTGATAATTATTATGTAATTATATGATGTGGAAATTTTAAAATGTGAAATAGCCTAATATTTATTGACAACTTGACTATTTTATTCCAATGTTATCTGAAAATGGACACTTTTTTGTCAAACGCAAAATTTTCCCAATTTCCCAATTATATCATTTTAAATAATCAAAAAAACGTGGCAATGATTTAATAATAGAGAAACGCCAACTCAATAAATTCAACATAAACGCGATATATTTCAATTGTACAACAATCTTCGTCAGGCCGCAATGTGGATAATCAATAATAAGACATAAAATATGCAATATCTAAACAAATTAACTAATAATAATCATCTCCAAACTGTATCAAAAATTTTAAAAAAAAATATTTCAAAAAAAAACATTTTAAAAAACCAAACCATATTTTACATAACCCACATACATATTATTTTAAAATTAAATTTTAATTTAATAACATTTAACATTCAACATAAAATTAACAAATTTAAAAAATTACATAGTTTACAAAACACAAACATAATTATACCACAAACAAGACTCCCAACCTTCATCCTTCAATTACTTAAACACATTCAAAATCTCCGTGGAACGGGCAACTTGATCATTTATTTTTGGATTTAAATATCTAATCAACAATGCCTCACAAGTTACTCGTTCCCAATAATTACTTAAACCTTTTGAAATAATTTTAAAATCAGAGATACCTATTTTTTTACTGATACATTTCCTAACATGATTACTAATATTAGTCAATCCTTTTGGTCGACAGTGTTCAAGAACTCGGGTGCAGAGATGACGGGCAGTCTCTCCAATGTATATGGTATTACACCCATTACATGAAAATTGATACACAAGCTCAGAACACAAACCAATTGGCGTTGGACATTTACTAGTAAACATACTGCTAACTTTGCAAGAAGTGG
Organism: Schmidtea polychroa; assembly: GCA_959609185.1. Taxonomy (NCBI): domain Eukaryota; kingdom Metazoa; phylum Platyhelminthes; order Tricladida; family Dugesiidae; genus Schmidtea; species Schmidtea polychroa. Next base: position 17,458 of record CAUHTR010007640.1, on the reverse strand, counting down.
AAACAATCCTGAATTGATCCTTGTCTACATATTTGAGAATTTTATGTTTAATTCTCTGAAACCCTCCGAATAAGGCAATACTAACACATATTTCGGCTCCATGCGATTGGATCGATTCTTGTCACTTTCCGAATTTAACATAGTACTTTCCTCAGGATCAATAGGTACCTCAGATTCAGACGTACGCATACCAACGTTATCAGATTTAAACATTAACTTATCCACAGTCACTTTGTCATCTTCTCAAGAAAAGATTTAGAGTAGCCATTTTTAAGTAACAACTCAACCAATACATCAATACTTTTTACTGAATTAGCAAACGTGGAGGATAGTGACCAAGCACGAAACACTAATCCTCTCACCATATTCCTTTTATATTTAAACTCACAAAAACTATCAGGCGTTGTATATAAACCAGTATCCGTCGACTTTCTATATATTTCAGTCTCATAATGTTTCGATTTGCGTTGAATGAGTAAATCTAAAAACGCAATCGATGACCCTTTTTCTTCCTCACATGTGAATTTAATATTCTTATGCAAATCATTCATAAAATTTAAAAACGGCATTACATGTTCACGACTCTCAAACACCAAAAAAATATCATCCACATACCGTTTGTACACACTAGGTTTAACAAGATGGCATGATGACATTTTCTTTTCCAAGCTAGACATAAAAATAGAAGCCATAGTTGGGGCTAATGGAGAACCCATAGCAACACCATCCACTTGTTTATACCATTCATTATTAAACAAAAAGTTAACATTCGACGTTGAAAATTCAAGCAATTTGCGAAAAGCAATTTTATCCACATTCTTATGTTCAGACTCATTATTATTCCACATTTCACAACATAAATCAATCGTTTCCGCCAATGGAACATTAGTAAAAAGACTACACACATCAAACGAAACCATCACTTCATCATCAGAACTTTTCTTCAGTGCACCAATGAATGAAGCAAATTCAAAGCTATCCTTACATTCGAACTCAGACGCCATTAACGGTTTTTTTTTTGAAATATTTTTTTTAAAATTTTTGATACAGTTTGGAGATGATTATTATTAGTTAATTTGTTTAGATATTGCATATTTTATGTCTTATTATTGATTATCCACATTGCGGCCTGACGAAGATTGTTGTACAATTGAAATATATCGCGTTTATGTTGAATTTATTGAGTTGGCGTTTCTCTATTATTATATCATTTTAAATTGTTACAATGTTAATTTTTTAAAAATTATTATAATTTAATAAAATTAATTTATTTGAAATTTTGTTTAATAATCAAGGTAAATGGAGCACTAAGGGTAGTTCATTTTCTCAAAATAAAACGAAAAAAAAACTAAAATTTACCAAAATCCTTTCCCTAATTGAAATTCAATTTTTGAGGTTGAGATACAATTTTTAAGCACATTTTCTTACATTTCATTAATATTATTTTTAACCGCTTTAGGACAGAAATATAATAACAGATAATAAGCATAATAACAAATTTAATTCAAATTAATTTCTTTTAGGTTAGTCATGCTAGAAAAATGAAAAAAAAGAAAGATTTAGATAACCTTTACCAAAATTTGTTGACAGAAATGAATAAGAAAATGAGCAAATCTTTGTCGGCTACGCAAATAATTGATCAATTCAAAAATGAAAAAAGTGCTATTGAAAATCAGAGAGCAAATATTTTGGATAAGCAAAAAAAACAATTTGAAAAATCATTACAAGAGCGACAAAGGTTAACTTTTATTTATTTTCAGGAAATGTGAAATATCTATACTTGAAATATGATTTCACATATCTAATACTTTCATAACGGCTAATCTGTACTGGTGAAATACGAGAAATTTCCCATTGGCCTTTCCTGAGACTATTATGTAATATTGTGCAATGTGAATCATACATTGATAAGCAACATATAAACTAGGCAATTGGAGTGAGTGTAATTATTGCATCATTTTCAAATCGAACTTGCTAAAAGTGGACAAATTAAAATTGTGTGCTCATTGTAATTTTGGAGCATGTGACCAAAATCGGAAGATTGAATTTGAATTTAAAATTACGTTCTCTTTTTTATGTATTTGAATCCGATTAATGTAATATAAAAATTATTAATAAAATAATTCATAAAATTGGAATTTCGACTTCAGATACATTTTCTATTACTTAAAATTTAGTATGACCTATTGAGTCTGCTCAAACGATTACAGATTCTTTCGTTGAACCTCCAGACAACATTCTGTGCCCATGCCTGCCTATACTTATGCTGTAGTTGAAAAGAATCAGTTTTAAACTAGTGTAGTACTGATCTTTGAAATGTTGGAAATAATTAAAATTCCACATCACTCATGCCAGAAAAATCTGTGACATTTTTGTTTCCAGTTACACACACACACACACACACATATATATATATATATATATATATTATATTCTTTTTTTAAATATAAAATATATATTATATTAGTGAGTGGGAATTATATGGTTATTAATAAAATAATATTCAGTAATTAATTAAAAAAAGTATCTATAAATCTTATGGTAGGAAATCTTTTTTTTCAATAAATTGTTTCAGTAGAGATGTACTGAGTGTTTTTTCTACATGTAGAAAGTATAGTTTAATATGGAAAATTTTGTTTATTCATATATTATCTTCAAAAAATCCCCGAAACTAATTGTCAAAAATTACCAAATTTGGATTTTTTGGATAACCACTTCCGAGACTTGTACTTCAATTTGTACATTTTTTGAACCACTGAAACGCAATTTGTACGTTAGATGTATTTTCCTAAAACGTATGTTTCATATTATGGGTTGCTTCTGATGCGTTTTTCTGTAATTATAAATTTTTATGTAATGAAATATGAGGACTTCATTGCACGTTGACTTCGTTAACCTGTCGAGGTTATCAATGTCATTAAAAGTAGATCATCAAGTAAAAACTAATTGAATAATTTTGAATCATAAAATTGAATCATATTCTGAGTTTAATTCAAAGGCTGAAGAATATGAGGTGAGATCTCTAGCTGAATTCATAATATGACAGTTAATATTTTCAAATTTAAAGTTTTATATATTAAATACCCTATTAAAAGAAATTTTCGTGTTTAGTAATTAATGAATAAAATTTTCGCGTTTACTAATTAATGAAATTTTTTTTCGTAATTTTAAATAATGCATTTTTTTTCGCAATTTCTCTATACATATTAAAAAAAAATTAAGCCATACTTATGAAGAAACAAACGTTTACAATTGCATTCAAAGAAGTGATTGACTATATGGAACGAAGTAACTCGTGTTATAAGCTCGGAAAACACTTTAGTGAACGTGATAGACGCCAATATAATCACTCTATGTTCAAGCAATGGTACTTGAAGAGAAAACAAATAAAAGCTCAATCATTATCGATGCTAAGAATTTCTGGTGGTAGAAGAAAGACATTGTTAGGGGCCCTTGAAGAAGTATTGGTAGATGAGATAATCGAGTTAAAAATAATGAAGATTAAAATCACTAGAACGTATATTAGTAAAAGAGCATCTTATTTGGCACAAGAAAATAGCATCGCTATGCAAGCCATCGGGAATTGGGTGATTCTTTCTGTGTCGAATAATTAGTGTAAATTAGGATAAGAATTAATTATTGAGTAACTTAATTCAACCATTGAATAAGTTTCAAAAGAAATCAAAATTTTTTTCTAAACATAATTCATTTGCAAAAACTCAGCTATCAGTTCTATAATTAAAACAAGTTTTTATTTTCTATTATCATGTATATAATAAAAACATTGAAAACAAACGGTATTATTGCTAACTCATAAAAATAATTATTGCTTGTTTTAATCTAAACTATTTTCGATTTTTTTACATAAACTTACAATATTAATCAGTTAATATTTACTAAAAAAATATTTGTTTCAAAATTTTATGTAAATTTTTTTTATAAAATTTTTGAACAATGCAATTTTTACAAAACATGGAACGTATCCGGTTCCACGACAACTCGTCTACAGACTTTTGGTCTACGACATATCGTCTACTGACAATTGGTCTACCGACACTTCGTCTACCGACACTAGGTCTACAGACTTTTCGTCTAAAGACTTTTGGTATCGTTTGCCAAAAGTCTGTAGATGAATTGTCGTGGTAGACCAAGTGTCAGTAGACGAATTGTCGTGATACCAACGTATCCACCGCATAAAACGAAAATTGTGTATTTTTAATTACCAAAGTTTTTCTAAGATTATTTACATTTACTATTTTTAAATTTTGAATTTAAATTACATATTTAAATTTGTTTACGATTTTATATTTTCGAACATTTTAATTCCAACTTGAAAGTGAATAAATTCAATGATAAAAGTTTTTCACAAATTAATTTTATTTTAAATTTTATTATAGTTTCAATTTTAATAAAAATTTTAATTCCATGAATTTATTTTGCAAAGAAAAAATAAATATTGAAAGTTTATTATCTGTTTAGAGCAAAGGAATCGGAATTACAGAAACATTATTTAAATCAGTTGGATGAATTAGAACAAAATGGCGCCAGGTTTATAATATTTTCATTTTTGTAACATTTGTTTATCCGAAGCTTATAAAACACCGAAAAAATACAGAGAATAAAGTTTTTGATTAAACGAGTAATTAAATAATAATTTAAGCCTTTCGTTACTCAAACCGTATATACTCGTAAAATAAAAGTGTGTTCCACGCGCTCCAAGCAAGTTACCTTGCGCTGTGTTTTCATATTGTTTCATGCTCAACGCGACTAATCATGCTGAGTGTATCTGACAAGTCAAATACCTAAGAGCACCTTAGATGCTAAAGAGGCGATGTTGTGTAAAAAACTCGCTGCACTTGATGTCGCTCAACAGATCTACATGAATAAACTCTTAATAACCGAATAAATGTGCACACAGCGAGCACTAAATTCTCAAAGCGTATTGCGCAGTAAAAGGGTTAAACAATCTTCGATTCATTTTACACCGCATGACTCGTTTTTTATTATTCCTTCATATCGTTCAAAAAAAATTTTTTTTAAATCTTATACTTCCAGTTCTCAGTAAAACGAACTTTTAAAGAGTCAACTGATTTACTTACTTCAATTGGAATCCTAGGGTTTGAGCTTAAAATAAAAAGTTATTATGTTACCTAGCAAAGCGGTTAAAAGTTACCATAGAACTTTCAAAAAGTTACAAAATTAGGATTTAGATGGATTTTAATATCAAACAATTCGGCGGATAAAATTTCTTTAAAGAAAAGGATATGGCGAGGATCTAATTTCTGTTGATGATATTGTAAGAACATTTTTCTCAATTATTTCGAATATTTAATTATTTTTACATTAAAAAGATATTAAATTCATGATTAATTTCAAATTTTAAATTAATTTTTAAATATTTAGCAAAGAGTATTTAGACTTTGTGGATGCAAGGTTTACTGATGAAATTGGAATGAAATTAAGACAAGATGATTTGGAAGAAAGGGAAAATCTTAAAGAAGATTTCAATACAAATGATTACGATAATGTTTTATACGTAAGTCAATAAAACATTTTGTTTTTTGCTCAGGAAACTTTGAATAACTTGTCGAACTGTCAAATTCGATTTTAAATTTAAAATTTAAAAACATCTTCCTGATATTATTGTCAACATTTTTCAAAATATTTTCGTGCTAATCAATCTAGAAAAATTTAATATATATTATAAGACTTTAAAAACTGTTATAAAGATACTATATTAATGATAATAACTTTATTTATACAGTTTTTAACCAATGAGAACTGTGGGAATGAGACAGTAGGGTTCTTTCTGTAGGATTATTTGAAAGTAAATTTTGACAATATTTTTGAAAATTTCATTGAGATTTACAATGCGAAGGAATGTCCCCAAAGTAAAGCCGATTGTCACAAAAATGGCAGAATTTAAAACATTTTTAAAATGTAATCTTATAGAAAATGAAAAATAAGGAAGATTGGACTGAAAAAACGTTTTTAAATGTTTACACACTGAAAATATTTTCAAATTTTAAATAATTTTTAAAATATTGGCAAAGCTCCTTATAATTAAAAGAAAATATTTTCATAACCGACATTTTATTCTCTACAGAAATTCATATAAATTTCAAACTTTAATTTCAAATTTTTGACGGAACGCTATTTACAAAAATCTTAGAATTTTAATATCGGGAATAATAATATGAGCTATAGAGTATTACAGAAAATTATAATATTTATTAAAAAAAATAACAATCATACAAAAAATAAAATAAATTCATTCGATTGTTGATTAATAATATAAAAAAAAACTTATGAATGTTATTAGGTTGAACAGTGTTGTTTTTTTCCTTGCAATTTCTTGTTATATCTTGTTTTATTGTTAATATTGGATAAGCATATCTGCCGAGCAATTCAATCTATTACGATATTTCGTTTTCGTAGAAGTATAATAAGAAAATCCAGTTTCGCACAAATACGTAGTAGAAAACGCTAAAAGCACTCGTATTGGACGTTCAGTCAAAACTTTATGTTCAAAAATTAAATTTCCCCAAAATGTTGTCAGGTGGACAGTGTTGAAAATGTATTTTAATTGTTCGCCGGATTTTATTTCAATCAAGTTCTCATATTCCGAGATTGATAAAATCAGGTTTTTCGTTGATGATAAAGGGATTTTCAACCCACATGAATTCATTATTGGATGGAGGAAAATATTTTTGAAGATTACTTTTTGTAGAAGTGCTAGGCTTCGGTTCTTCAGAAATATCTTCAGCAGTATTGTTGTCAGCAGTAGGTGCGATTATTGAAGTGTTTTTATTTTTTAAAGTCCTTTGTTTTAACCAACGTTCCATCATCACAAAAATTTGGGGTAACTATTCACAAAATTTATCGATTATAAAAAAATATTCATACGATTATTTTCAAAAATTGAAAAAATAACTTACCTTTTTATCAAATATTATTAAAACTAATTTTAAATTCGTATTTTTAATGCGTATTTTAAAACAATATAATTAAAAAAAACTGTGGTTTTCCTTTGAAAAAGAATTGAAAAAGAATTTTAAATTGGATCGAATAAAATCGAGAATTAGTTATTAATCTTTATTTATAAATCTTTCTTTTTATAAATTATTTATTTACAAAATGTTTTTGGGACACGCTGCTATATATATATATATATATATATATATATATATATATATATATATATATATATATATATATATATATATATATATAATATATATATATATATATATATATATATATATATATATATATATTAGGGTGGAGTGAAAATGACCGAAAAAAAATTTTTTGACTTATTAGACTTTGGATAGTTATAAAAACTTGCTATGAGGTCAAATGAAGTACTCTGTAAAGAAAAACAATAATTTAAATAATGTCTTGAGGTTCCACAACCAACTTTAAAATGTAACCATTGATAAGAAAACGATAATGTATTTTGCTATCCGGTGTTCTTTTCATTACAAGGAATTGGCAACTTTTTGCTTCCACTAATACGTTATCGTTACTTACTGTTAACTAAAAGATCATTATTAGTTCACTTTTCTACGCATTCACACGCTGCACTTCCTGTTTCTAGAGTCAATTCAGACGGATTATTGCATACATATTGCATAACATTGTATTTTTTTTTTAATCGCTGTATGTAGTATTGTTAGTGATAAATAATTACTCCACTACGATACTTCATTATAAGAGGTAATATTATAACATATTATTGAAGTCATTGATGGCATTTAAATAATATGGATTTAAAATGCCTCTGGTTTTCCTTTTTAGAGTTGCAATGGCTGTAACCAGAAAGGAAAGTGTCTTGTGTCCATCTTTGGTGGTCCATCCGAGATGCCCGACATTCAACTACCGACTTATGCAGATGTTATGAAATTCTACAACCTGACAAAGCAGAGACTGAAATGCGAATTGAACAATAAAGATCCTTCACATCGCAACGTGGCAGAAACAGTGTCAATGAAAGTAGAACAAATATGGGACAAAGCTTCCATACCACATGTAAGCCACCGCCGTGTTCATGAAATGTTGAACGTGTACCACAAGACGTTCATGAAATTGCTGAAGCCGTATAAATCTAGGAAGGACTCAGAAACCATACAGGAGAGAAATATCGCAGTTTAAAGATGAATCGATTAAACTCTTTGACATTTGCTCCTGCAAGTGCTCTTGTATGTCTCAGTGTCACTGTGAGAAGTCAAGAAAGATACCCACAATTGAACGTGACTTTCTAGAAGATCAGCGGGGTTCACGCAGTATGATCATAGCTGGAGTTGATGAGGTTGAATCCAGTAGATTACAAAAGCGGGAAACCACGGCTAATCGCATACTACGTCTGTATGTTTGCCACAAGAAGCCCGTCGGATGAACTAAAGACGCTTGCTACCTTCATCGTAACAGTTTATGCACCTGCATGGTTTGAAATAAAGAATACCCCTTCGTGTAAAGACGGCGCTCGACATGTCCACAGTACGATACTGAAATCACGCTACCTCACAGACGAGCTGAAGAAAGTTGTTGACCCGGTAATTCAAACGCAACGCATTCTTTAGTCATCCAGAAAATCTGTTGCTTGCGATGCTTACCGATGAAAGATCAGATATACGCGAGTTAGCTCTGCGACGCATACTGAAATCCAGAAAGCAGAAACGTACGACTTCAGTTAGATCTTTCTGCGTGCCAGTAATCAACTTTGAAGCTACTAGCTACATAGACATGATCGATTGGCAGAAAACTCCGATCACAGAGCCTCCAATCGTAGTGGACATTGACGAAGATACTTTGTTAACCATGATCCGGGAAGAAGAAACGCCAAGGACTGGATTTCGCCCCCTATCCTTGTCACACCCAGGCAGTAGAGAGACATATCAAGCTAGTGACAGAAGCATCCGAAATGGTGTGTGGTCCAGAAAAACGCGACGGATTCATTAGAGCACGCTTGGAATCGAGATCGAAAATGCCAAAACTGGACACCAAAGCCCAACATCATTTGTAGTTATAAAAACATGTTAGACAGTTTGCATGTGGTTTCCCTTCACAGATATGGTTCTTATTACTTGTAATGTTATGTACAGAGTGTTAAAAAGTTAAAACCATAACATAAATATGTTACTTATAAAAAAATGTTTTTTTTAAAGATTATTGCTTTTTTATCGAAATATGCCTATACTTTAGGTCAATTGTGGAACCTCAAGATATGCTTAAATTGTCTAATTGTTTGCCACATTACTAAGTGCATGTGTTTACCAAGTTTTTATAGCTATCCAAACAAGATATTAAGAAAAAAATTTTTCACTCCACCCTAATATATATATATATATATATATATATATATATATATATATATATATATATATATATATATATATATATATATATATATATATATATATATATATATATATATATATATATATATATATATATATATATATATTACAGAACAAGACCATCGAAGCACTTTCTAGACTTGTTAATATTTCGGAGATGGCAAAAGAAGATTTGGTGGATTTAGTTAAAACAATTAGTAAATAATCTAATTGAAATGATTGAATTAAATGATATTATTTCGAAGGTCCAAACATTGATAACGTCACAAAAGATCAAGTAGTTCGAGAATTATTCAGAAAGCAAAGCAGGGGATTAATTCCAATGTCGCAGTTTGATTTGAAAACACGGAATGAAGAAGATAATTTCCCCAATAAAGATTATGAATACAATGAACCTACAATTAATAGTAATTAAAGTATTTAGACTTCATTCATAAACTTTCTTTTTAGATTATAACGAAAATGATAATTCTTTTAAACGAAAAAAATCTAAAAAAAAGAAAAGGCGATCTAAAGATGAATTGATTTTAAATCAAAATGACGAAGATGAAGAATTTTAATATATTTTTAAGAAACATTTCTTATTTTGCCATATTAACGGTGTGCCTTTTTTGATAAGAAACATCTTTATAATTTCCTAAAATTTAAATAAATCATTGTTATGAAATCTATATTTTTTTTAACTGTATTATTGATTTTCAAAATTTATTGATTACAGATAATAAATAAAAATAAATAAATAAATAAAATAATAAAATAATAAAATAAAAAATGATAGAGAGAAAGTCACATTAAAAATATGAATATCGTAATTCAAAAGTGGGGAAAATTACAATTTATGTTGCATTTTATGGAGAAGCTGGTTGATTACATACGATTCCATAGAAACATAAATGAACACCTAACGTGTATAAGATTTATTTAATCAAGCATTCAAATGTATACAATAATATGAACCCCGACAATATATATAATCCACAGTCACAATAGCCTTTCAAACTACCATATTTTTTGGTATTTTTAGCAAATCTGTCAGTTCTATTAAATAGCTGTCACCATAATTAGTATTATTTTATTTTCATCTCCATAATTATTTCGTTGTCTCCAGCCTCTAGGATTCAAAGGTTGTGACACACTATCATTATAGTGTTGGTTTTATTTATAATTAGAACAATAATGAAAAGTTTTATCAATCATGTTCTTTGGTATCTAATCGATGAACTCCCAACACTACATAGATTTATTGATACTATGATTTACAACACAAAATATAACACTGAGCTTCAAAATTAGTAAATAAATTGAAAATAATTACAATATTGCACCGTACATTACAAGAAGTACACATCGATTATGAAATGCAAATGTGAGAAGATTCTACCAGTTAAACCATTCTCGTTTTCCATGTTATAAGCACTTGCATTTTGAATTGAAAATTTTGAACATATTGAATTTCATGAAAAATATTGAATTTATTGAATATTGTATTGAAATTCAATACATAAATAATCTTTTGAATATTGTTTTGAAACTCAATATAGTTTTTACAATATTTTGAAAAAAATTCAAAATAAAAAAAATATTCAATATAAAAAAATATTCAAAATAAAAAAAAATTATTTTGAACGTATTGAATTTCAAGAAAAAGTTTTACAGTATTTCACAAATTTTTGAAAAATTCAAAATATAATTTAAAAAATAGAGTTTCAAAGTACTGTGAAAAATTATTTTGAAAAAAAATTACAAAAACAAGTTATATTTGGGATTAAAATAAAAGCGGTTTTTATATAAGAATTGAAATGGAATAACTTCAACAAATCCGTCAATAATAAAAAATATGTGACATTTACAGCAGTAGAACTGAGTTTTGTCTCCAAAATTGACAGGGAATATCTATTGAGGCCATTTCTCTCCTCTATTCATCCTTGAATGCATTTCACTAAAAAATTAAATTAACTACATTTTGTAACATTCCATTGTTAACTAAGACTAGGTGTGAGCTTGGTTATAACCCAATGTAAAATGTAGGGTACATTTTATCCAAAATAAAAAGAAAGAAAGAAATATCTTGGAATATTCATTATTTAACATCAAATTCAAATCAAATAGAAATTTTACAATATAAAATAATTTATATATTTATGTTGTTTATAAATGCGTCTTCAGTGAAGAAAAACAAGACTGGTTATTCAAACATTTTTGTCTGATTGTCGTCGCTGTCATCAGAATACAAGTTCAGTTTTGAAATTGAAACTTTATTCAAGTTTTCATGAATGAATATCAATTTGTTCACCTGTTCAGGTGCTAAATTTGTTCGGTAACAGTTGAAAATTTGACCTGTTTTGGAAAATGTCCTTTCTGAAGAAGCTGAGGATGCTGGAATGGCCAAGTAGTGTCTTGCCATGGAAGAAAGTAATGGAAACCTTTCAATATGAATCCTCCACCAGTCAAGTGCATCAGTTCCCTTTGGTGGCTTGATTAGTAATAGGTAATCTTTCATTTCCTCGGCAACAGATGTCAAAGCAGTGCTATTTTGACTACCCTGAACTAAGAGGATCGTGGGCTCCTGAATCCTTCAATCTCCAAACAGTAGGTCCACTGGATCCATTTCAGAAGAAGGAGGTCGACTAACGCTTGATTCAGATGCTTGTTCATTTTCTTCAGTTGAAAACGTTTTCTGTATCATAGCACAGATCTCAGTGTACCTTGTAATTTTATTGCCACCTACAACAAGATTTTCTGAATGAGGAACATGCTTGAGGATGACACCCCGATGTGAAGGATCAATGTAGTGTGCAAAAGCTACTTCATCTTGTTGAAGCCCTATGTCAGGGAATCGTTTCTCCATTTCATCAAGAATAGTATTAATAAATTCTTCAACAACAGTTTGCAACTGAAATGTGCGATCATCTGCTGATGAAATATAAGTCTCAACTTTCATCAAGCCAAGCTTTGCTCTGACATTAAACAATGTGACAGGGATTTTTTTTTTTCCTAACAACTTGGACCATGATGTCAAATTGCTTGTCTGATGGGATCAGTTTTCCTAGTTCCTCATCTGTCCTATATGTACTATCTCTGATTTTGACAAGAGCACGG
>CAUHTR010007639.1:23952-40539 GCA_959609185.1 Schmidtea polychroa | reverse complement strand
CTATTCATACCGCGCACACAGACGCGATACAAAAAACCCCAAACAAACTGCCAGTCAGAGGCAATCCCCCTCTGACTGGTCGAAACATTCATTTAGTTGAATTCTGTCTGCTTCTGCTGTGCTTCCTCCTTTTATACCTCGTCACTTTGTGGTACTTCAGTTTATCTTTAATTTCTCATTTTTTCTCCAACATAATTTCCCAACTTTTCCCTAAAACCGAGTTATCTTTGACAGCTGTCAAGAAATTTTCTAGTTTTTTTTTTGCTCCCGTTATCTCTGACAAGCTGTCAAGATAAGTACATTATTGTTGTTTCTGGTTTTCCCGGTTTTGAAATTCCTTTCCTTTTGTACAAATTAATTAGTACTGACCTTTGTCCTTGTTTTATTGTCTAATTTCTTTTGTTTCATTCTTCTTTCTCATTTTCCATTTCTTTTTACTTTCGTTTTCTTTTCCGAGTTCACATAGATCGCCCTGTTTGTCATGACTATTTTCCCCCAGGTAATTTTATTTATTTATTCATAAATTTGTTTTTTAGGTATCCTTAACACTATTATTATTTTATGATCTGTTCTAAGAATATATTTCTTTCCGTACAAATAATGTTTGAAATATTGAGTGAAATAATATGTTGCTAATAATTCTTGTAAAACATTACTCAATTTTAGGACAAATCATTTCATGGGACCAATATGCCACTGCTATTTCTTTTTCAATTTTTCTCATAATACAGTTTCTATGAGTGTCATACGGATTGTAAATGAGTGTCATTTTTATATTTAAATAGTAATTAATTCCATTTATATTTCTACAAAAGCTTTTTTCACTCATTAATCAATACCAATGTATCCTTATTACTACCAATTACTGATTCCGATTGTCTTGACAATCTTTTACAAATTTTTATAATAATTAAAAAATTCCAAAGAGACTTAACAAATCTTTTATAAATTTTTGTATTCCTTCTGAATTGATGTTATGACCTAAGAATTTAGTTTCTTCCTTCATCAATACGCATTTACCTGAATATACTTTTAAACCAACTTGATTACTATTCCAAATAGCAAAATTTATTTTAAAGCTTCTTGATAACTGAATATTTTAAACGAATTAAATACCTAATGAAATTATATGATAATAAAATATATTTTAGTTTCTTCCTAGCCATTTCAGAGGCGAATTAACTATTTTATATGGGAATAGACCTCTGAGACGCCCTGAATCCTTGCTTGCTTTTGCTTACCCACTGTTAATCCGCTGTGCGTTATATCACATGAATTATAAAAATTTAATTATTAATATTAAACCTATTTGAAATGTAAATTTGATAAAAATGAATTTATGAGGCAAGTTACCGAAACTCAGATATCATAGATTCGCTCGTAAAATTCACATAAATGCTCATTCCTCCATATAATTTCCCAGGAAATTCGTTAAGTTCTTTCCTATCATAATTAACAAGCTTCAGCACAATTTTTATTGAATTATTAATTGGCTTTCCTAATCAATTATGATATTAAAGACCCCCTCTCAACTCTTAATGTTGATTGATCCAGCAATCTTCCATAAAAACTTGACAGTAATAATCAAAATCGAATTTCAAGGAGAAAATTTCTGCCTGAGATAAATATAAAACTAGTTCTTACCGAATTTACCGCAAATATATTCTCTGACAGAAAATGAAGTGCAGATTGAAAAACCAAATACAAAAATACCAATTTCAATCATCAATACGATCTTAGGAAACCCAACAAATTACCAGCATAACCAACTTCGACTGTAAATTGATAGAAAATATTAGAAAATCTGAGTCAATCTTGCAACATGCCGAACAAAATAGTTGCAATTTCTGTTAGTCATGTTCTTCAGTATACATTTCTGTCGCATTGCTATTCTTCCTACATCCCTTGGTTCATTGTGGAAACAGATAAACATAGGTAAATGATGCTGTTAATGCAGACATGTAACAAACTCAGTGGCAAACTGGTCGTTTAGAGGGGGAGATTGATGAGAAGTTATTCTTATTTTCGAATTAGATGAACAGTATTATTAATTGATCTGTTGGAGTAGAGAATATTTTTTCCAGAAATTCACAGAAATGCCTCATTAATTGCAAGATGGAATTATCAATGTAAATGTACATGAACAATCGAATCAGCATGTTTTGTTTAATTGGTCCTGCACAGATGCACACACAATGATTTACAGTATGCGCATACATATTTACATACATACATTCTGAGTTCCGAGTCAACTGTGACTCCACGAATACACACGACAACAGCCACATCAATTCTCAAATCTCATTCGTTCTACAGCAGCAGAAGATGTTGTACAATGTATCAACTCATTAATATTTCGTCGTCATTGTCATTATGAATCCTCTTCATTTTCAAGATTAACGAAATACTCGTGGGTGATTTATCCTTGCGGACTCTACCGTAAATAAAGCAAGTTAATATCTATGTAATAATTAATAAAAAAATAATAACAAAAAATAATAACAAAAAATAATAATAATAATAATAATAATAATAATAATAATATTAATAATAATAATAATAAATATTCATTAATTCATTGTATATTCAATATTGTGTTGGTTTATTATTTTATCTTTTTATTTTATTATATTTTACCTTATTATAATATTAGATCACATGTGATACGCCTAACCAATCCCAAATTAACTCTTTCGAAGAACCTAAATAGATATACTTTGGAAGGTCCCTGTCCAGTATTACTTAAATATTTTTTTAAAAAATGAATTTTGCTTTGCACCATAAACATTGAAAAATTTCAATTTCAGAATAGGTTTTTTTCGTACTTTGGCTTTATTTTATAAATTTCCGTACAGTACATATTGTGACAATAGGATAATCCGGCCCTATAGACGATGTATTTTTTTAAGCAAAAATTTTTATGCGGACAGGAAAAGGATTAATTAACTTATTGAGTTTTATAACTATTTTGATAGGATTTGGCTTTGCACTAACTCCGCGCATTCCTTCGATAAAAAAATCATAACCTAACAAATACCAATGATTAATTCAAATTACAAAATCCCACAAACAATTAACATAAGCTGGCTAAAGTTGAGTAAGTTTACCGCAAGTAAACTGCACAAGAGATATTTACCGTATTTTCCCTCGTATAGCCCACATACGCAGATAACCCGCGCCCTCATATACCCCGGGGGGTTTTATGTTTTATATAAAAATTAACCAATATAGTAAAATAACTAATACGTGTAAAAAGGTTTGATATAACCCGTAACAATATATACTCTGCACCATCTATGGAGTATGTAATATTTGGTATAACCCGCGGGTTATATGCGGGAAAATACGGTAAAACAGTTGATAGATTGCGAATAAACAACTCATTTCATAAACACAACTTCTATCATTTTATTTAACTATAATTATTTTATTATTCGTTAAATTAATTCAGATCTTGAAATTCTGGCTTTTCTAGTTTGGTTTTCTGTACTTTATAAGTTACGACTTCTTTAGAATTTCTCTATAGTCTCTATAATTCCTCTATAATACTAGCATAATTATTGTCACTGCTTTTATACGTTCGGTATAGAACAGGCATGTTCAAACTTTTTCGAATGGCCATATTTTTGTTAATAAGCACCTGGTGGGATAAATGTTGAATATATTTAATGAAAATATGAACTAACAACAAACATTGTAATTGAATAAATATTGCTATATAATATAAATTACTAATTGCTACAAAATTAGAATATTTGGATAGCTTTTGTGCTTTTATCGATAATTCTTAACTACTAATAATCAAGCTGTAAGTTGTAATCAATATAACACAACAGTTATATATGAAATGAGGTCTTGAATTTGTAAAAACCTAAATAATCCAATTGGATTGTAAACTGAAATAATAGAATCTTTGATATTAAATTAAACACGATAAAAAAATAATAGTAATATTATATTTTGTTTATAAATAATCAAGAAAAATTTAGTGAGTTATATTCAAATTATATTAAGTCATTATTATATTGGATTATATTTACAAATAAACCCATACCTCGTTTTACGGCCTAGATACGTTTTTTTGCGGTTATAGCGAAACATTTTAGGCCGTAAATCAAAAACGTGCCTTTATTGAAGAGAGCCGTTATAGCGAAATGCCGTAAAAAGAGCGGCCATATAGCGAAAGATGGGTGTAGTAATATCAATTATTATAAAAATAAATTATAGTGTGGAATTTAATGTCTTGAACTATTTCTAATTGTAAAAATATTCATTAAAAAACTATCATGCGGGCCGGACTTGACCGGCTGACCGTAGTTTGGACATTCTTGGTATGAAAGCTAATTATTGTCTAAATCCCAACAATAAAAATAATTTATTTAATTATACAAATTAATTCCAACCGTTAATTATCGATTGAAATTAGCTGATCATCTCCCAACAGTGGTTCCCGAGCTCTAGAACAATTTAATTACACACTATTGAGCCTCAATCTGATAGACTGCCACTACACCTGCTACATTCGGGATTATATACAAATATTTTTGAATAATTAATTAATTAGTGTTTTGTACTTTAGTTTTCGGATTCAATGATCTTAACAAAAAAGCTTCACAGATTACATGTTTTCAATAATTATTATAAATTTTTAATAAAATTCTAAAATCCGATAAGCATACTAATACAAAGGGGAATACGATTTCGTAGTTCGCTGAAAACGTTTTCAAACTGATTTTCAGAAATGCCAGCAACCACATCAGTTATCCTATCCTCCAAATCTTCTAAAGGTCCAAAATTTTTAAAAAAAGTTTTAAATTTTTATTCTACAAACTCTTTCTTTTACTTACAAAAGAGCAAGTATTTTAATTGCACATGGACTTTATGGACACTATGTACTTCACTTTTCAAAATCCTTCAAAGATCCTCGATTGAAAAACATTCAAACAAGGATTCTGAATAGCTTTTTTTGTTGAAATTAATGTTTCAGCCATTGCTAATGAATTCAGTGTAATGTTAAGGTGTTGAATTTGCACCTTTAGTGATATTTTTTTATATAAGAACTTATTTTGTTAGTTTTATCTAATTTAAATTTTTAATTAGAATCAAGTTCATTTGTTCTGACAATATATTCTTTTGTTTGAAAACAAATATAGAGGAGCAGTTTCTGTTCATATTGTTTTTAGATATTTGGAATTTGGCATTTTCAGGCGTTTTATAGATATTGTTAGAGCTGAAATTAACTTGCCATAACCATCTTTGTTTCATATAACAATTAATCTAGATTTTTGCTTCTCTTTTCTGTGTTTAAAATATTGTATACCAATTTTTGCACTATAAAAAGAGAATTTAATTAAGTATTCGAATGTCTTTGATTTCAGCTTATTAATCTCGTGGTGGAGGCATATTCTGAAGTCCCCTATTTTGTCCTCATCTTCATTAACGTTATTCCAATTTAGAATTTAATTTGCGCCACCATATCTATATAAGGTGTAGTATCATGCTAATAAAACAATTCCGTATATATAGAAGAAGGCATCTTGAAAGAATTACATATTTGTTCATTTCCACATTCAAAATCATGCAAAAAAAAGACAGTCCCAATTTTTCACGATTTATCCCGCGTCCCGCAACGTTTTTCAAAAGTTCCGACTTTTAGAATTAAGTTAAATTTTATATTTATGAAAATCATTGTTTTGCATTCTAAGAATCCTACGAACTACTAAGACTAACATATTGCTTTTCTTACCCAGTTACATTGTATTTGTTTCTCAGATGATACACTTTGTGTTCGTACTGCGTGCTAGAAAGCTAATTAAACAAATAAATATTACAAATCTGCTACTTCACATAGAAAATTAAGGTAAGTAATTTATTTACATATTTCATAAGTACCTAAATTTTCTTAAACTTAGCTTAAAATACTCGTAGTCTTCAATTTTATATTGATAACAAAAAGTTTATCACTGACCCTAACCTTAAAAGAAATTTTAGAAAGAAATATAAAAAAAAATTTACAATATTTTAAAAAATGAACACAATATACTGAAACAAATTCACTCAAATAAAAAATATGTCAAGGAATAAAATATTATACAATTTTTTATATTTATAAATTGTACTTATGTTAAAAATCAAAAAATATTACCATATAATTTTTATTCTATATGAAAATTTTTCTTGTTACCCCATCCTTCTAAAAATCTGGTCACCTTATTTTAACGACAAATTTTCATTTTCAAGATGATTATTTTTTTTATTTTTTGACTAGATTTATATTAATCTAATATAAGAGAAAACTGTTTACTTTGAAAAAGTTATGCCATTCTTTAACTTTTACCTTACTAAAGGAAATAATCATCTTTTTCATAATATTTGGAAAAGTTAGTAGGGTATATCAAATCCATACCTTTTTCAAAGTCACTTTGTGCTTATGGAATTTTTCACTTATAAAGGTTTCCAATGTTCTCACATTACCTTCCGCTTAATTCTTCAAGTATTAGTAGTATCCCTGTTTTTTGGAGATATCATTTTCAATTATTTATTTTCAGTAATTTTAAATAAATCAAACATACGGCAAATAATATAATTTGTTTTTATAAATTTTAATTCATTTTTTAAAACTTTAATTTAAATTAATTTAATTTTCAATAATTGTAATAAATTTAATTAATTTTGATATTACATGGTTTACATCTTAATTTAATCTCTTGGAAAAAAAAGTTAATCCATTTTAAATGTAATTTAATCTTTTTTAAATTTAATTTCAAATTTAATTTTATCTCTATTTGTTTTAATAGATTAACAAAAATAATCAAATAAAAAAGTGTTGGACAAGAAATTAAAGTATTTTAAAATTTAACTTTTACTAAAATTCTTCCCTTCGTAATGCTTGTATAGCAAAAGCTCTCGCATGATTGAAAAACCGACGCAGTCACTTTCAATTATTCTTGACATCGTGTTGACAATACATAACGGGGGTTTTGTTTCAATGAGACTTTTCCAATACTTTTGTTTTGTCGAACGACTTACTCTAAACCCATCTAGAAAAGCCACATGGTCGTCATCAAACCCTAAATATCTTCCAACATAATTAAATCTTGCTTCAATATTACTGTTTGTGTGACGCCTTTTGTGAATAAGTTCAACAGGTTTAAGTGTATAATACAACATTTAATAAGCATTATCAATAGTCGGGGTTTAACATTTAATCTTTAAGCGAAACAATAAAAAGAACTTAACGTGTCTTCGTGCAAAAGCGTTTGGAAAAAGATGAAGTTAATAATTTAATAACTCAAAAAGTAGTTCAATTTCCCATATTTCGTCAAAGAGCAAATATTTACATTATCAGTTAATTTTTTGACCAAGTCACCATGCCGGTTCGTTTAAACAAATATTCATTGCATTAATTATTAATTATCTACCTGACTTTAAACACGGAAAATGGTGAATTTATTTGAAACCCACAAAGAACGCACGCCCAAAGACGGATGGTGTCCTGGAAGTTCACAAAAATCATTCATAATATTGTTTTAGAACAATTGTTTACGCATTTAAATTCTTTATATTCGGTGATCTAGTATTTTAATTCTTTCAGAGTGAGAAATTTATTCACTTTAAATATAGGAAAAAAAATTATCATCCTTACAGTTGAAGGAATAAGTTCATTTTATTAATTTTGGACAAAACTATTTAAATAAACTACATAATCATTAAGTAGAATACGTTTATTAAATTTATCCGTTTTAATAGTTAAATGAAATTGTTTTTTCATCTTGAATGGTAATTTAATTTGATTTGTTTTTATTTTGACATTAAATTTTTAAATAAGATATTTTAATGTGATAAAATATGTTTTTACACATAATCAATTAATATTAATTAATTTACGACGTAATTGATTTTATTGACAAAACTGCCCTAATAATAATAAACGATATGATAAGCCCTTGTTGCAAGTTTCAAAACAAAAAATGAGAATTTCTAATCTTGTTTATTTGAATCATCTGCCTTTTGATTGGATCTTAGAAACCGTTGGTCTATGGCAAATGAAATTTGTCATAAATAATTATTTTAAATGAATAAATCAAAATGCATAAAATTAATAATACATAATTATGCGTACTTTTGACAATTTTTTTTCCAATTTATTCTAATCTAATTGCATTTGATTTCTGAGTTTAGAGAGCCTGTAAAAAAGATGCTTGGAAAACTACAATCCCAAAAGAATTAATGTATTAAAACTCGCCATTCTAAATCTTGGTGAATTTTATTTCCGCGGAAATATTACGATTTTGAGTAAGATGAGTTGAGCTATGTCAAGACCGACTCAACTAATATTTCCTACTTTCTTTACAGTTGTTTGAAAATAAAAATATCATTTGGGTTATTTATTATGCTGCGGAGAGACATTTGGAGCACCCTGAATTTAATGCAACTAATAAGTTTATTTCATATTTCCAACTGTAAATAAATATATCTCATTAATTCCTTTTTTTAAATTTAAAATACTATTATTTATGAAACAAATAAATCTTGATTTATTTTGATAAATGAATATTTTGGAAGAACCTGTCAAAATAACATAATACTCTCAATTAAATAATTGATACGATTTTTCCTTCCTTATCATTTCATCAGCAGTCGGAATAAAATATTAATAAATAACATATAAATCTAAATTTTGTTGTTTCGCAATATTTTCTATTTTCATCCTTTTTTAATTCAAGTAGAACAAAAGATTTGTTAAACGGTTGTTATAAATATTACCAAACAAGGAAAACATGAATCCAGTAACAGAAATAACAGAACAAGGTATTTTGTCACACAAGGTTATATTCAATAAGTGTTCCCTTTAATTTTTCTGAGGTTTTGCACAGTAAATTTGTTGATTATATTGTAGTTGATCGGTGATTATTAAACTATCAATAACTGATCCTACTCCGAGAGTGTTATTTAATAGCGACAATGAAAAATCCCAACGACGTAAAATTTTATTGATTATCACAATTGAATATAATGAATTCAACGATACCAATTTTCAACACACCTCAAAGGTTCCAAATGCTTATTACAAGCCTTCAGGAGGAAAAGCACAACAATGATGATACTCTGAGAACACAACCAATTCACTACTGCCGGTAACGGGTGATTTGCAATATTGTTCTGATTGCCTTTAACTTTATCTGAGTTTCTCAACTACTTCTGATTTATTAATTCAATACGCAAGTTTTCTTCTTGTCTCTCTTCCAACTGTTTTCCTGATTCTCAAAAATTTATTTAAAATTTAAACGTAAATTAAAATCTCCTAGCAAATTTATCTTGTCGTAAATATTTTCTCGTATCTCCTAATTTGAATCCAGTTTTTATACTTTACCATCTAATGACACTTATTAATAATGCATTCCTTTTTTACCTGTTCCATTGGGCACTCCGTAATCTTTGACAGCTGTCGAGATATGTATTTTTTGACGATTCTATCTCTCGGATTTCCTATGTTTTTTTGTTTTTGCTTTTCGTTTTGCATCTTTTACGTTTGTACTACTTAATTAAGAATGACTTTTTATTTAATTGTCTGCTTTTATTGATTTTCTTCTGTTCCATTCTCATTTGTCAATATCTCTTTTCCACTCAAATTTCACTGAGTTTCACAACAACACCCGATTCATTTATCATCATTTCCCTAATCATTTTACGCATTTAATAATTATTTTGTTTTATTATTTAGGTATCCTCAACAAATTTGAAGTGAGTAACATTTCATGCTTAATGAAATAAAACAGTTAAGTACACAGTTTTAAGGATTTTACAGATTTGTTTTGCCTTAACCATTTGAATTCTGAGTTCCTTATTGATTTGGCGCCTTGACCCTGAGCTCCCATATGGATTTATAGGATTATCTATAATTCAGTAGCACATTTTGAAATACGGTTATTATACATCTTTTATTAGTTACATATTAATGTTGGGGTTGTCGGTGAAATATGAAATCAACAATTATTGATCTCACTTCAAAGGTGCCTTAGTTGACAAAAATAACACATTCCAGACAATATAAAATTTTATTAAAATTAAACTGAAAGTAGAAATAAATATGTATTATAAATAAACTTTTCAACTTTATTTCATGCCATTTAGAGTAACAGCACAACTCATCACACCATCAAAACGAGCAGTATTTAGTTTAATTTTACATTTAAAAAAATTTTATTTTATATTTTTCATTTTAAAAAATTATGTTTTTTATTACGATAGCTATAATCCTTTGTGACCCAAATATTGGTCTTATAAAATTTTGATCTCATGACAAAATTATTTAATTTAATGATTAAACATTTTTGATAAAGATGATCAAACATTTAGGAAAACCCTGTATCATTAAATATGAGTGAAATAAATAAAAATATATTTAATATTATATTATCCCAAATCCTCTATTTAATAAACGTTCTTCAATATAAATCCAATAATAATCCCATTGTTGTAGATCAAAAAATGAACAATATAAAATCGGAAGGCTCTCAGATACCTCTTATTGAGAATTCTGTATCAAAGTACTATCAGACCTATACTAATGAAGTGTGCAATAACGAAAAACCGCCAAATCCCAAGCCATTTTATGTCAACAAAAAAGAAATATTCGAAAATGTTGGATCGAAATTAGCTTACAGGAAAAGTCGTTTTTACAAAAGGAGATTGATAGCAGATTTGTCTTTAGTTTTTGCTGCACTTGGAATAATAATTATGGTGGCAGATACCGAATTTGCCATTTCAGGCAAATATGGAGTTGATTACGGCGCCAGTAGTATAATATCAATGATGGTTAAATTGTCGGTAACATTAACGACTGTCATTCTTTTAGGATTTCTTGTTTGGTATCACAAAATCTGCATCGAAATATTTATGTTGGACAACAGTATTGACGATTGGCATCTCGCAATATCAGCGTCAACTGTGCTAGGTCTCGCCATTGAATTGATTATTTGCTCCATTCATCCAATTCCTGTCGATTACTTCCAGGTTAATAATGTCACTACAATCGATAGTAGTTTTGTTGAATTAAAAGGTCCATTGAAGGGTGTAACTCTTCATGTATTGAGGTCACCAATCAATGTCGTGTTTGGACTGGTAATGTTTTTGAGGGTATATATTGTATGTCGAGTTATAATGCTTCATAGCCGAGTTTATCAAGACGCCTCTGCCCAATCTCTTGGCGCTCTAAATCGCATTCATTTCAATTTTAGATTTATTTTCAAATCTCTTATGAATGTGTACCCGGAATATGTTTTAACTTTGCTCATACTTATTCTTTTCATTTGGGCGAGTTGGGCACTGAGAGCATGTGAAATTTACCATCTAGAATTACGAGATAACTTTTTTAACTGTATGTGGGTAGTTGCTATTACTTTTCTCAGTGTTGGGTATGGAGAGATTGTTCCCGAATCATATTGTGGCAGGAGCATTGCAGTTCTTACGGGTAATTAACGAATTTGATTTATTAGTTTAAATCTTTAGTTAAATCGCATTTTTATAGTAATAGTGATATAAAATAATTAATAAAAGATATAATAAATATGTGTTTCGATTTCAAGTTTTATTGAAAAACAAAATGAGAATTTTCTACGATTAAATACTCCTCTTCAATCTGCTTCAGAAAATAGTTAGAATATCCAATTAATGTCTTTGGCCATTTTTATCTGCTCTATGATTGGAGATTAATTTAATTGGTAAATATAAATTTTTTATTTATGAAATTCTAAAGCAGTGATGTCCAACACAGTCGCCACTCGCCACATGTGGCGAGTGGGCTATGTGCTTGTGGCGAATGTAGCATTTTTTTTAATGTTTTATTTAATACTTCAATTCTATCCATAATAAAAAGTTGTAACCAAAACATAAACAACGACAAATTTTTATTTTGTAATCTTACATGCTAAGAAATGCTCATGGCAGATCCCGGTGTGTCAAATTTACGTACACATAGTGTCATGTGATTGTTTATTAAGAACTAAAATTTCGTTTTTAATTAATTTAGGTGTTTTCAAATAAACTAAAGTAATTTAAATGATTATTATTGTTATTTACCTGCATTGCTGTTGTTTACAATTGGGTTACAATGAAAAAAAAGGAGATAGTTCTACATTCTACAAAAAATATATTAATCTACCTCTTTCCTCTCATTATACTATGTAGCAACTCAGTCAGTAACCGTATACCTGTCGTATACCGAAAAACACTGTGTTAGCGTTATGAATGTAATAGATGTAGACAGCAGTACTTTTCTGTAAATTTATATATAGACTGCTTTTTCCAACCAATGCACTATGTTCCAACTAACATTACGTACGTACACATAGTGAGACAGTAGGATGTTTTAAGTATCTGCACTCTCATTCATATTTATTATTGTTTAAGTTAATTCCTAATTTATTATAATTTTGTTACAAGTAGTAAACAGAAGAAAACAAAAAAAAATTTTTATGCCAAAATGTGCTTCTTATCTATTTGTGATTACACTTTATCTATTTGTGAAAACGCTTTTTAAAATTTAAAAACAAATGACATTTTCATCAAAGTAGGCGTTTTTTTGGTTTGTTTTCCGTTGTATGAATCCCATGTATTAGTCTCATGTTTGTTTTTATTATATAAACAACTAACGTGCGACCTTAAATATTACATATTATTCTTTTGAAATTATATTAAAATTATTTCACCGTAAAAATGGATAAATATTTAAAACGACATTCCGATACTGATAGTTCAGCTAGGCAAGAAGAAGCAACTGGTTCAACTCAATTAGAACCCAAAAAAAGAGATTGGAAAAAGGTTTGCCGCAAATTTAATGGTAAATGGGAACTAGAATTTGCTGTAATGGAACAAAACCAAAAACTGTATGTATATTGTGTAACAAAACTTTTAATGACAATAAAGTGGACAGCATAAAAAAGCATTATCAACAAATGCATAGTGAATTTGATTGTAAGTTTCCTGTCGGCAAGCAAGTTAGAACGAATGAAATAACTCGCTTAAAGTCAAAATTAGAAGGACAGCAATCTTTTTTTAAACGGTTTTTAACTACATCCGAACTTATTACTTTGGCTAGCTACAAAACGGCTTGGATTTTAGCTCAAAAAAGAAAACCTTTTTCGGATGGAGAACTAATCAAAGAGATTGTCCTGTCTATTATGGAAATTTTACTTGAAAATTATGAAGAACCTTTGAAGAAAGATATAATGCAAAAAATAGAAAACATGCAATTGAGTCACCAAACTATTGCTCGTAGAATGCAAGACTTGATGAAAAACATCAATAAGCAATTGCTCCAACATTTGAAAAGTTGTATATGTTTTTCTTTAGCATTAGACGAGTCATGTGACATCCGAGACACTGCTCAGTTAATTTTTTGGATACGCCTGGTTTCAAAAGACTTGGAAATATATGAAGAAATGTTGACAATCCGTGGAATGAAAGACCGTACTAGAGGCGTAGATATTTTTGAAATTTTCAAAAGTGTCGCTGAAGACTTTCAATTAGATATGACGAAATTAGTTTCTGTCACAACAGATGGTGCTCCTGCGATGCTTGGACAAAAATCTGGATTTGTCGGTATTTTGAAACAACAAACACACGTATGCTTGGTCGCTTCTTTCCACTGCATGATACATGTGGAAAATATATGTGCTCAATTATCTGGAACAGACATTTTGAAAAATATGATGGATTTAGTTGTTAAAGTTGTTAATTATATTCGTAGTAGTGCTACAAACCATCGTCAGTTTCTGGAGCTTTTAAAGGAAATTGAGGGCACTGAATTTAAAGATCTGCTATTTTTTACAAATGTTCGGTGGTTAAGTCGTGGTAAAGTTTTGGAACGATTTGTATCATTATTAAATCCCATCCGAAATTTCCTTCAAGAAAAAGAAATGCTTATCAATTTTTCTGAAATAGAAAATAAGGAATGGCAATGCGATTTAATTTTTCTCACTGATATAACGTTACATATTAATGAATTAAATTTAAAACTTCAAGGAAAAGGAAAGCTAATATGTGATTTGGCACAGTATATACGAGAATTTGTCTCTAAATTAAAACTTTTTGTGACACAGTTAAAAGATTATGATTTCACGCATTTCGATAATATGGAGAAATATAAAGAAGATACCAATTTTAATATACAGCGTTATGTCGGATGGTTACAGAAACTACAAGAAAAATTTGAAGAACGTTTTATTGATGTTGAGAAATTTAGACCTGCTTTTCAACTGATGCAAGATCCTTTCCATTTTGACATCACCAATTCTGAGTTGTCTAAAGATATCGCGAATTTGCTAAGTTTGGACCGACGTGATTTTGAAGCAGATATGCTTTTACTTCAAAGTCAGATCAATTATTCTAGAAACGATGAATCTATTTTAATGATGTGGACACGCCTCTTAAAGTCAAATGAGTTTGTGGTTCTCAACTCAGCTATTGCGAAGCTATTGAGTATGTTTGGAACAACTTGGGTTTGCGAATCTACTTTTTCAGCTGTAACTTTCATAAAATCAAAATACCGATCCAATATTAGTGATGAAAATTTGGAGGCAGAATTAAAATGTGCAGTTAGCGTGAGGTTTACACCAGATTTCAAGGGTATTGTGCAAGAAAAAAATTGCCAAGCATCACATTAAATAATTTTTGTATTTTGTGTTTAATGTTATTAAAAAAACTTGTGTAATTCCTAAAATTGATTAAAATAAAAAACTATTATAAAACATTTTGTTTTAAATTTATTTTAATGTGGCGAATGAAAATTTCTAAATTGACGATTGTGGCTACAATCAAATTTCTGTTGGACACCGCTGTTCTAAAGGATAATTTTTAGACTCAGAAACTTAATATTCCAATTTGTATTCCTTGTCCTTCTTATTTCTTAAAAATACTATCAAACGAAACTTTTCACTATTATCAACAAATGATCAAAAGATCAAGTCAACGATTCAACTTGCTTCGTCTTTAAATCGAATGCTAGATGTTATTATCTGATAAACAATGCCTCTATAACTCTGAGATTTTTCTAATCATCATTGACCCAAATCTTCTTCTTCCTTTGTACTGATTAAAGTTGTTAAAGATATTTAATGACAGATGATATACCACTCAACTTTAGGTGCTCTTTATTTCTTTGATGTAACTTCATAGGTGTGATTCCTATGTATATTTCCTATATTCATATGTATTACATACATGTAATAAGTTACAATTTAGCAGTAGCATATGTTTTTGGGTGTCTACTAGTTTTCTATTTTGCAGGTGTCTTCTCTTTATTGTTGGTTCTTAGTAGTTACCTCAACCTCTGAGATTGTGATGCTAAGCAAATTGACAGACCAATCAGTCTAAGTAATTTGTAAATCTTGAAATTGATATGATCAATGAAGAATGGAAAATTCAGATTGAAATGTTTTAATTATTATATTTTTGTGGTATTTTCAGGATGAATTCGAATCTTTGAATTTCTATATTGCTGTAAGTGTTTCGATTTATGATATTATTAAATATTGTTTGTTGGCTTCAATTGGCTTTTCTTTTGTGCATCGATGGATATTGTCTTTCATTTTTATGAAGTCTACTTTCTATGAGTAAAAAGTGCTGATCTTTGGAATTTAAATATTTCCTTGTTGTCTATCAATATAAAATCCGAAAAAAATCTTTACATTTACCAATAAAATTCAAATCCAATAGAAAGCTTAATAATAAAATTTCAAAAGTCCAAGGTCAATCTTTGAACAGTCAAACTATTTTCTTAAACAGATTTAAGAGAATTTTTCCATATTAAAATACAATATTCCATTTTAATAAAATTTAAACTTTGAGCAAAAGTTTTATACATCTTTTATTAGTTACATATTAATGTTGGGGTTGTCAGTGAAATATGAAATCAACAATTATTGATCTCACTCCAAAGGTGCCTTAGTTGACAAAATAAACACATTCCAGACAATATAAACTTTTATTAATCAACACTTTGAGTAACAACTCTTCGAGAGGAATAACATGTCTGTAACACACTCGGAATTCAAAACTCCTTAACTAAAGTTTCTGTTTTCGACAATCGGTAGAATCAATTTAGTTGCTTTCCTGGCTTTAACTCGAAATTACTTGATAGTCACGATTAATAACTTTAATAATTTTTTAAAAATTTTTCTTCTGATATGATAATGTTTCTTCCTATAACCTGGCGCCATTTAAGGTACAAAATATTTGTTTTTTTGTATTTTTGACAATCTTCCAATGAAATTTTGAACAAGTCGTGGTTAGTATTATATTTTGAAAAAACAAAATTTCCAAAAATCTCAAAGATGCTTTTCTAGTCAAATTTTTCTCTTTGAAAAATTAAAATTTTTCACCAGAAAAATCTTGAATAGATACAAAAATGTTAAGGTCATTAAAGATATAAGTGACGTCATCCTCTATATATTTTTTGTAAATTTCAAATCCCCGTGCTACAGCGAGATAAAACAAAAATGTAAAATTTCACTTTAAAATTAATATTTGACTTTTTAATCAATATTTGAATTTTTGAAAAATTTGCACTTAAAAATCAATAAATGC
>CAUHTR010007639.1:0-23852 GCA_959609185.1 Schmidtea polychroa | reverse complement strand
TAAGTATGTTTGTCTTCTGTGTCAACAGTATCATTTAAACTAATAATTCTCCCTTTTGTAGATTACGCAATTCAATGTACTATAAATAGTATAACGATTGTGTGTTCCGTTTAGATTTTTGTAGTGAATAAATATTTCTGTGAACTATGTCTTTTTATAACATGGCGACCACGCCAGGACTCCAGAACTATATCAAGCCACCTAATCAATTTCTGCCAAATGGTGATTTAGAAATTTTTATTTTGGAATTGAAGAGATTTTTCGAATTCACTCAACAACCGCAAGAAATTCAAGAAATTGTTACCAAGGCCTTTCTGTCGGTAGAGTTGATCCAGAAATATGAAGAAGTACAGAGCGATTATTCAGGCTGTGAAGAAAGATTAAGAAAAGCGTTCGAGCCAAGGAAAAATCTAGCCATGGATCTAGACGCAGCTTTAAGATATCGAAAAGGAAATGACTCGTGCACCGAATTTTTCAATAAAGTGGAAAAGCTCGTCGACAATGTTCTTCGACACAAATTAACAAAACCGGCATTAATGTTATTTTTAATGCAGAATGCAATGGAAGATATGGAAACAAAAAAAGAATTGAAATTAAGAGAAGTTAAATCAGTAGATAAGGCCAAGGAAGTGATATCAAGAATGGAAGAAATTCAAAAGAGCTTTCAAGTGAACAATCCTTAGCATCTCTACATGAAAATAAATCATATGCGGAGACAGTCAAAAGTCCGAGAAAAACTCAGTTGTACCAACAGAATAAGACGCCAATATTTTCTAACTCTAGAACCAATGAGGCCGCGAACTTCAATATGCCAAATAAAAGTGACTGGAAGAACGGGACCAGGCGATTTAAACTGCAGAGATGTTGGGCGTGTGGAGAGCAAGGACATATTCTAGCAGAATGCCCAAACGTAAAATGCTCTCAATGTTCCAAAAATGGTCATTTCAAGTATCAATGTTGGGACATCAGAAGAAATTCAGTTAAAACAGAAGCATATTACAACGGAAGAAATTATGATAGAAATCAAAACAATTTGATCCAGAGGACAATATCAAAGCAGAAACCAATCTTCAGACAGAGGACCACATCGAAGACAATGCAATGCGATATACGACTATGAATACGAGGAAGGAGAGCTGATTCAACAGGATGACATGCAAAAAGATTGCGAACAGCTAAAAGGGGAGGCTCCAGTTTCAAGGGAGTTGCTAGGAGCCATAAATTTGGTTTAAGTAAGTATATTGTTGACACAGAATGTTTGAATTTGAATGCTTGTGATTTCAAGATTTCCGTAATGAATGAATTTAAAGATGATTTAAAAATTAATGATGTAATTATGAATGATTGTGAATGTTTTTGACTTTGAAAATTATTTTGAATATAGTTTTTATGAAATTAATAACAAAATTGATAAGATTATGAGTATCGATATAATTAATAATAAAGTTAATGAAAATAAAGAAAGACCTTTTGCACCTAAATTCGTTAGCGAAAAAATGAATGGCAGACCTAGTGTAGGTATTTGGCTGGAAAATAAAATAAAAGTTGATTGTCTTTTGGATACCGGGGCTAGAATAAACGTGATTAGCGAAGATGTTGTTAGTAAATTAAAGATGCGTGATAAAATAGGGGAATCCAATATTATGGTTACATGTGCAAACGAGAGCACACTTAAAATCATAGGAACAATATTACTAAAAGTGAGAATTTCGGGATTAGAATTGGTAATAAGATTCTTTGTGGCAAATAAGATTAACCCGAGCGTAATTGCAGGCGTAGAAATGATGAATTGTTTTGATATTAAATCACAGGCAGTAACTAAAGTAAAATTAAAAAATCAATTAATGAATTTAGAGGAAAACAATTTGAAAGGAATTATCGACCCAACGATTAATAAATTACTTAAAGAATTTTCGGATATATTCATGAAAAATAAATGGGATGTAGGAAAAACACAGTTAATTAAACATAAGATAGTTACTAGAGGTAGCCCAGTGACAATTAATCCTAGACGTCAGCCGATTCATATTGCTCACAAAATACAAGACATGCTAAAATACATGGAAGAAGCAGGAGTTATAAAAAAATGTGACTCGGTGTGGAATAGCCCATTGGTATGTGTGTTAAAAAAAGAATAAATCAGATATTAGAATATGTTTGGATTTTCGGGCACTAAATGCAATTACGGAGAGACCTCGATTTCCAATACCAAATATTGAAGAGATGATGGATATCCTAAATGGAGCACAGATATTTAGCACTATCGATCTTGGTAATGCTTATTATCAAGTGGAATTAGAAGAGGAATCAAAAATAAAGACTGCATTTTCAACAAAAGATGGTCAATATTGTTTTAACCGAATGCCTTTTGGAATTGCAGCTGCCCCAGCAACTTTTCAAAAATTAATGACTCAAGTTTTGGGTGATCTTAATTGGAGAGAAGCAATTGTCTATTTAGACGATATCCTTATATTTGCAGATAATGAAATCGAACATAAAAAAAGACTAGAAAGAGTTTTCGAAAGATTCAAGAAGCTGGTTGAAAATAAGCTTAGAAAAATGTTGTTTTAACAAACTAGAAATAAAATTTTTGGGACACATTATAAATAAAAATGGTATTAAGACAGATTATGAAAAGATAAAAGCAATGCAAGAATATGAAAAACCAAAATGTATTAAACGTTTAAGAAGCTTTCTAGGCTTAACAAATTATTATCGAAAATTTGTTAAAGATTACGCCAAGTATGCAAGACCATTAGAAAGGTTATGTGGGTCTAACAAAGATAAACTTATATGGACTGAAGAATGTGAAACAAATTTCAACACGCTAAAGAAAGCGTTAACGTCTACCCCAGTACTAGGATTTCCGGATTTACGAAAAACCTTTATTTTAGATACAGATGCTAGTTTCGATACGATTGGGGGAGTCCTTTCGCAGTTGAGTAGTAATGGACAAGAACAAGTTATTGCATATGGATCAAAGACAATGAATAAGCACGAAATCGGTTACTGCATTACGCGAAAGGAATTGCTTGCAATCTATCATTTTACTCAGCATTTCAAACACTATCTATATGGAAAAAGATTTACTTTAAGAACCGATCATAAAGCTATAACCTTTATGATAAATACAAAAAAGCCAATTACAGCACAATTCCAGACATGGATTAACTATTTAAGTGGGCTAGATATCAAATTAGAATACAGAAAAGGAGAATTGCATGCTAACGCAGATGCCCTATCAAGGAAAGACTGTACTTCATGTAGTCAGTGCCAAACAGTTCATGAAAACGCCAAGGTATATAAAAATAAAACTAAAATATTGGCCATAGAAAATATGGACCAAGAAATAAGAATAATAATGAAGGTATAATTTTTAATATACATAAAGACTTATGTCACGCAGGGGTAAAAAAAATTTACGAATATGCACGGAAAAATATGAAAATGAAAATTAGTGAAAATGAAGTTAGAAGAGTGATTGAAAATTGTGAACAGTGTCAGAAACGGAAGACGTGGACAAGACGAACAAAAGAACCGCTGATTAAACAGAGTACAGATGAAGTTTTCAAAGAGATATTTATTGATTTCTGCGGACCATTTAAGAAAACAATTCATGG
Source organism: Schmidtea polychroa (assembly GCA_959609185.1). NCBI lineage: Eukaryota > Metazoa > Platyhelminthes > Tricladida > Dugesiidae > Schmidtea > Schmidtea polychroa. The sequence continues at coordinate 20,232 of CAUHTR010007639.1, read as the reverse complement.
AAAACAATATATTTTAGCTATAATTGATCAATTCAGTAGGTATATATCATTGACGGCAGTTGCTCATCAGGATGAAAAGACGACGGTAAAGATTTTAAGAGAAAATTGGATTTTGAAATTTGGTGCCCCTAAAATCATTCACTCCGATAGAGGAAAAACATTTGAATCTCAACTCCTTTTAGAAGTGTTGAAAACGCATCATATTACAATAATATATTCAAGCCCATATCATCATAGTACAAACGGTTTAGTTGAGAGGCAATTTAGAACTATAAGGGATGCAATTGCAATTACGTTAAAAGACAAACGGCATAAAGATTGGGCAGAAATATTGCCAGATGTGGAATTTATGTTAAATGCTACGATACAACAGACAACCGGATTTTCGCCCTCTGAAATAATATTTGGGCGGAATATTTGTAGACAATGGATGGAAAAAGAGAATTTGGATATACAAAATAATGATGCTAATAATCGGAGAAGGGAGATCGTGGAGGGAATTAAACATAAACAAAACATAGAAAAGAATTTAATTACACAAAATTATAGGAATTTTGAAGTTGGAGACCAAGTATTGGTTAAAAAAGAAAATACTAGAAAGATGGATGAACGTTATGAAGGGCCATATGAAATAACTGGAAAACGACATGACAGAAGCTATGTTCTAAAGAATAAGCAAGGCAAAGAAATAATTCGAAATGTAGAATGGATCAAAAGTTTTAAATGGAGGGGGATGTAAGATGATATAATAATTTCGAAAGAATTACTTACATAACCAGGTCACTAGACCTTGATATCTATTGAATGATGCGGGAATGCTTGTATAACTAAATTAAGTATGTTTGTCTTCTGTGTCAACAGTATCATTTAAACTAATAATTCTCCCTTTTGTAGATTACGCAATTCAATGTACTATAAATAGTATAACGATTGTGTGTTCCGTTTAGATTTTTGTAGTGAATAAATATTTCTGTGAACTATGTCTTTTTCTAACAATAATGATAATAAAGAATTGTGTCAATGAAACCCGATTGATGCGAAAAAAATCAAGGCATTATTTAAGTTTTCCGAATAAATAAAATTCAGTATTGATTATGGGAATTTAATTATATTCTTAAATGAAAATCATTCCCACATGACAAATAGATAAAGTCAGAGGCAGACATAGTGATAAAAAGCACATTCACAAAATGTCAATATCACTTATTTCATGAGAAATGGGAGTTAGGCTAAATAAAATTTTAATTTCCCGAAACTGTTCCGAATATTTGATTGACAGATATTTAATTGACGTTCATAAATACCACATACTGTATCTACAAATAAGAAAATTTTATATTTAGAATTCGTAATTATAATTAAGTATAAGCAATTTAATAAAATACACGTCAAAATCCAATATCAAATCCTGTCAGTCTCTGAGACATGCTAGACACACAAAATCAGGTTTCACCAATCAGATTTCTCGATGAATCAATCGGCCAATTCTGATTGGTCGATTTCTAAATTCTACTTTTAGTAAGTTTTTTGTGTTAAAAATTCTGTAAATATTGATTTTTATATTCATTAATATCATCACTATTTTAATTAAAATTAAAATTAAAAAATCCGAGAATTTTTAAATCTTACATGTCCATGCCATAATTAATTTATTGCTGACAATTATTAAAATAATTGCATTTGTAATCAATGCGAATAAAGCTTTAAATGAATATTATTTAAAAACCATTGCGAAAATAATAAAATTAATGTCAATAGTAGTATAAAATTTAATAAATTAAAATTAATATTAATACTATTTTTTATATCTATTGAAAGAATAATAATAATAATAATAATAATAATAATAATAATAATAATAATAATAATAATAAATAATTATGTATAAAATGATGGTTTCTTGGTATCGGCATAAAATAAATATTAAATAAATAATTAATAAAATTAGCCTTCGCTGCAAGTTTTATTATATGAACCATTCAGAATATTTGTTTATGTACTCTTTAAAATTTATTTTATACCTATTAATTTATTAAAACATGTGAAATTATAAACTTAAAATTCAAATTCCTGAAAGTTTTCTAATAATTTTTGAAAATATTTTAAAATTTCACAATTCAATATTTTAATTTTTATTCCTCGGCGTTATTTTTTACTTTTATTAATTTTAATATTAATTTTAATATTGTTTAAATTTAAGATTTTTAAAAATCATTGATAAGAATTCTTTCGGAAATATTCTTGAATGCTGTCTTTGGCTATAATTTTTTTGATATTTTTTCCCTTTTTTCACTGACATTGTTGACGATGTCTGTAAACCGATGATTTTACAGAATTGTTGGGGTTTGGTTCGTTAAAAACCATAGCCATAAGGGATAAGTAGGAAATAAAAATAAGAAGTATAATTAAATAATTACTATAAATAGAAATTAGGATTATATAAATGCTATAAATAAATTAATAACTACTATCATATAAATATTATAAAAATAGTATAAAGCAGTGGTTCTCAAACATTTTGAGCTTCGGAGCCCCTTGAGTTAGCTCGCAGATCCCCAGGGCTCCGTGGAGCACTCTTTGAGAAACCCTGGTATAAAGTAACTACTATAGATAAGATAGATACTAAATATAGTAATTTTATAATATATAATATTTATAAATAGTAATTATTAATTTTAAAAAGTGCAAAAATAATTAATATAGAAAGAAGAGTAATAATCACAGAAGGGAGAAAAATTTGATTCCCAAGCTTAATCAATATTGATTGAAAGCATTAAAAAGGATTATTTCTGAGATTAGAGAGAAAAGAAATCAGTTATTAGTAACAGCTGTGATATATTGAGAAATAACTTATTTCTCAACAGCTGGTGATAGTCGACTATATGAAGAAGATTTTGAATAGAAAAACTATTGGTGAAAAATTAGTTAATAATTTGTTGAGAAATTACTCAAGTGTGAATCCGCAAGAAGATAATTTTTTGATACTAACCATAATGTTAATTTATCTATTTAATTAAATAATAATTAAATTAAACACACCCGACCACAAGTATCAACATTTCTGTCTGATTTACTTGTTGATATTAAAATTTGAGAAGGGAAATTAATAGGTAACAGTAGAACAACCTGGTTCCACACGATCGCTTAAAATTCGGAACTCTTCATATGTCTTGAACCATTCTTATTAGTACAGCGCTGTGAGGCAAATTATCCAGCGTGTGCCATATTTTTCTGAGGATGGTTTGTATAACCGATATCGATACTTTAAATAGAGCAGCGACATTTTTGGGTAACGTATATTACAAATTTTGTAAATTCATTGTGCATATATAAATACATTTTTGAAAACAGAAAATTAATGTTGTCTTATTTAATCTATATCTTTTATCTATACCTAAACGCTATTTATCTTTTGGAGTCAGATAAATCAGTAATTTGTGTTACATATCTTTGTCCACAAGATCAATCCTAACAGAAGGATACATATGTTCTTTACCTCTTTAATACAAGGTCCTGAGAGTGATTCTAATACATGTTTCTTTACAAATATTTTGACGGTTAGGGAGACAAAATCTGGAATATTTTTTAATTGAATGTAGTGTATACTGAAAATATGGTTTTCATGTAAATGAAACACATAAATAATTGGTCCATGTGTTGATTGCGAAACATTTCATCACCCTACAGTCATTATCTGTGTCACAGCATTCATGGCTGCGTTAGAGAATTCGCGATTTTTGGAAAATATGAATTCTTTGAAAGGGAAAATTTCACGGTCAAACACTTCGTGCTTGAGGGATTCCCACAATCCACCGTTTATTCACTCCTTTTAAAGTTGACAGTTTCTCAATATATATCTTCTGTCAGTCTGGCGCTGGTGGACATAACAAACGGTTGTCCAATTCTTAACGTGGTTGAATCTGTCGTTGGTTGGTGAATCACACAAGTTTTTACCTACGTCATGAAGTTCAGAAGACGATGCGCAACGTTAAATATCGCAAGCGCCAGAAGGCTCTACAATATACAGATGAACAGTTACTCGTCACAAAATTTCGTTCTGGAAAATTACTGGAACTTACTAATCGAAAAATATCCTCATGGATGGTGATGCCTATTTTAAACTCAAATGCGATTATTTTATCAGATTACCTTTACATTTCTACCACTACTTCGTAGACAAAAGAAATTTCCGGGGCAATTCACGGTGTGGCATTGCGTTTCTGAGGGTGTCATCAGCAAAGCAGTTTTCCTCCAACGACCGAACTTCGTCAAAGCAAACTTTAATTAGGAACACTGCTTAAGTGATGCACTGGCACATTTTACATTCGCGCATCATGAAAATGATGGCTTTATGTTTTGACAGGACCTTGCGTTGGCTCATTATGCTAATACAATCACACACTGTTTCGCACTCTAAACATTCCATTCGTCGATAAATCGTGCAATTCCCCAAATTTTTCTCAATGATGCCCCATAGAGAATTTTCGAGGGCTTCTCAAAGCAAAAGTGTATGACAAAGGCTGGAAAGGCATCGTCCATCCCTCATCTGTAACGGAAAATCGAAATTGTGCTGCAATTGATGAATTGATAATTTGACCTATACTCCTTTTTTATGATACCCATTGTCCAATATAAATAAAGCATTGGATTTGATATCAAATGGTTTCATCGAAATATAAAATGTTTGAAAACTTTATTATTGTATTATCAACTCCCCAAATTTGACCCATAAACATGAATGTGTTTTGATTTTATATTTAGGAGACGTTTTAATTCTTTAAAAATTGAAAATTTCTTTAACATTTTCGCGGAGAATCCAATAATTCTTGTTACCATTAATATGGTTAATGATGACCAACTGTATTTTTCTTCCCTTTACGAGAATTTTCCTGCAACTCATTATATCTGTGTAAATAGGCAAAATTTTATTGTAAAATATTGTGTTTGAACATTGAAATTTATCAAAGCTTTTGTATTATCATTTCTGCAATAAACAGAATTATCGGTAATATAATCATTATTTGATAACTATTCTTAATATTATAATGTAAATATGTTTGAATTTCATTGGAAAGATCTTTGAATATAATTGATATATTCCATTATGACATTGACATCAGGGGGCAGCTAGAATAGGACTCATTTTATTCGTGTTGGACTTTAGATTTTACAAACTTCACCTCTGAAGTCAGAAAGAAACAGCTGTAGTTTCCTTCCTTCGTCAATATTTCTGTTTAAAACAAATTTTGATAATAACAGTCTTGTTCTCAGGGTGACAGCAGAAGATGCTCTTATGTCACTCAGATGTGATGGTATGTGATCCAGCTGTTAATGGTATGTAACCTAGCTGCGTGTGGGGACCACCTTAGTAATGTCATTAATTGTATAGATACATCTTGCGGCCTAGATGCTACTGACTTTGTGTGATAGCATTTATATAAGTAAATCTGTGCCCGCTGAGAACTTGAGAAGCATGATCACAAACCATGGAAGTCTCTATCCAGACTGGAAATTGATATCTGGCTCAGACTGAATCTGAGTCACGAGTACCAATGTCCAGTCTCTACAAAATTGTATCTGGTATTAAAATTTATATAAAGTTGTCCTATACATATGGTGCATTCCATCTCCATGCATTGAATAATTCATTTCTGGCTGGCTTCAGACTGCCCTATTTTGAATGTAGGTGTATGTAGTAGGAGTATGTAGTACTAACTTGTTTTAATGTTCTTGTGATTATCTACTTCGTTGTTGATATATCTAATTAATTTTGATCAAAATAAAATAAAACAATTAATTTTTATACAAAGAAAAGTTGTTATCATTCTTAGCAAGAAACATCAAGAAACAGGTATGCTATTGTTAATTGTGTACTACATATTTCGTTACTATAAAACTAAATTTAACTATAATGGTCTCGCTGGTATAGAGAAGAAAACAGTTGAAAAAATAGACTTTGATGCTATTATTAACAAATTTGTGGACATTAAGGCGAGAAAAATCAATTTAGAATGATGAATTTTTGGAATGGGAGCATTTGGTAGCGGTTGACATGGACTAACTGTTAGTAACATTTTTGTTGTCGTTGTAGCAGTTAAATATTATTTTTCTTCAAATTGTCTTTCTTTTTATAATTCCTTTTTGGTGATAGTTTTATTATGTCATATTGAGTGTTGATTACTATGCTCTTATTTTTCAATGGCACCAAATACTGTGCACCAATGTTTCAGCTACACGGGGGTGCAAAATTTATACCTTGTACCCGGGCGCCGAATACTTTACCTACGCCTCGGATTGTCATCACGTCAATAATCCAAATAATATTGAAAATTTTAACGTAACCTTAAATTTATGAAGTCGGAGAACCCGTTAGATACTTATCGAAGAACCTAAAAAATTTTCTCAATGAATGATTTGAACAAAGCGTTAAAAATATTTTCTCAAACATTCTGAAAATGAATTATATAAATTTTGAAATTAGAAGATAAAGAGGCCGCCAAATAGAAAAAATATATTAAATATTGAATGCAAGTGCTAAAATTCAAAATTGAATATATAAATAATTCACTTAATGAAAAAAAAAATTTTGCAATCAATTATTCTACAAGCCATAAATCAATAATAAAAAAATTAATTTTAACATTAATATCTGTTATTCTATTATACAGTCTAAATTTTTATTCTATTTTTTATTATTTTTTAGCCGAATCTTTAGAAGATAAAAAATATTTCTTTTTGACGAGACATTTCGCTATTTGACATTTTATCATTCACTCCTGCTCGTGCATATTAAACACTTTATTAAAACAAAATTGAAAGGAGCAACATGTTACGGTCTTTTTTTGAAAACCAATATTAATTAATTTTGTAAAAAACATTTGGTACCTTCCACCAAAAATTAAATTATAAAATACAATTAAAATAACAATATAAAAAATGAGAGAATACATTATTGATGACGTTATTGAACATGAATTTATTAAGGCTATCTGTGATTTATGTGAGTTTATGTGGTGCAAACGTGATCTAAGCAACAGTGCCGATGTGTTCGACACTATTCTCAACGACATTGTGGTTTTCTGGTCACCTGGATGACCATTTACAAACTCTTTACAAACATTTGCTGAGTTTGTAACGGATTTAGAAAATAAATATAATAATTATATGTGTTCTTTTTAATTTAATTTTTTGGGGTAAGATATCACGGAAGCACCAAACATTTTCTTTAAAAGAATATTTAAACATAAAATTATAATTCATAACAATGTTTTTAATAAACAAATTTTGTACTTAAATTTACTTGATAATGAATTCTGTCCATTTCTATTACATATTTAATTCCGAAACAAAAAGAATTTTTACTTTATTTTCATTTCTTTTCAGTATTTTTGTTTTTTCTGATCAAGATATCAATAATAAAAAGAAAAAAATTGACATAATAAATTTTGAAAAAAAACTTTTAACTTTTTTTTACAAGTAAACATTAATTTAAATGTCAAACTAATAGATAAAAACACTTTTAAGATAAAATTCAAACAAATAAGAATAATAAACGCATTCAATATTTTGATTAAGAAATATTATTAACAAATTTATATAGGCATTTTTATTATTATAATTGTAATTATTTTTAAATATTTTGTACACTATAATTTATTATTTATTAAATTATTATTATATTATTTAAATTAAGTAATTTATACTTTATATGAATTTCATACTCTTAAGAAAAGTTGGAAATATATAAAATTTTTTGTTTTTGATAGAAAATAGTACAGCAAAAACTTTAGAAATTTTTAATTTCCCATTAATCTGAAATTAAAGACGCCAAAAATTTTCGGCAAATTATCAAACATTGGTTTACTTGTTTCATTTAAAATTTCTCATGAAAATCTATTATCAATAACAAACAACTCTGGCAATGGGAAATCAGGATAATTCAAAAGAAAATCAAAATTCAAATGGCACAGAATTACTCCCTGTTCATTCAACCGTGGAAATTATTGATAAAAATAATTCACCAACCGCAAACAACCATCTGATATTTTTCTCACATTGAAATTATTTTATTTTCTTTTTCCTCTAATTGATTGATTGTTCTTCGATGACAACAATTAATTAGGAAAATTTTTCTCATTCTATTTTTTTTCCATTGGAAGTGAGAAAAATTATAGAGCATTAGTTGTATTGTTACAAAATTTGAATATTCCCAGCTTTTCTATTCATTATTTGACAAATTTTGATTAAGTAAAATATTTAATTCTGACTATAAATGTTTTACTGAAAATAATTGAAATTAATTGTTGATCACAGCTGATGAACATTTTAATGACTTTTGAATATAAGACAGTTGACAAAACAGAGAAATAAATAAATTGAGAGTTTGAATAGATTTATAATAATAATTATTCGAATAAACCGTTTTTAATAATAAAATACAAAACAAAATTTTCAAATTTCTAACCATGCGAAAATAATAAAATAATATTATAAAGTATTTAATCGCATAACTCAAGACCCTTGAATTATTTATTTATGCATAAAAATATCTTATAAAAAGTTTGGCAACCAATCGCATATAAACAGTATAGGGTGTATTCTAGAGAATTTAATTATGGGGAAAAGATGCGCCAACTTAGCATTTATGTCATCTTTTGAACCTTTTGCTGAGGATACCTAAATTACAAAATAAAAATAATTATATTAGGCGTAAAATGATTGGGGGTTAATGATGATGAAAGAATAGGGCATTCTGTTGGAACTCAGTAAAACAAGAGTGGAAGAGATATGTTGAAAAAATGAGAAGGGAAAAGAAGAAAATCAATAAAAACAAAATTAAATCAAAGAAGGTAATTCTTAATTAATAAGTACAAGGGAAAATGAAGCCAAACAAAATTTAGATTATCTCGTTTTCTTGATAACCTACTTGAGATAGAGAGGGGAAAAGGCATGGGAAATTCGAGAAACTGGATTGTGAAAAATACATATATTTCAACAGCTGTCAGAGATTACGGAATGCCAATGAAAAACGTGGGGAAAAAATTATCAGTAAGTGCCATCAGATGGAAAAGTATAAAAACTGAACAAAAGTAAACAGAAGAAGAGAAAAATTGAGATGAAAGAAAATTGCTACGAGGAAAACTTGCGACGAAAAGAGAGAAAAAAATGGTTAGAATGAAATTTGTGAGAAATTTGAATTTACGTAGAGAGTAAAATAAAGTGTTGAGAATCAGGAAAAAGTTGGAAGAAACTTGCTTATTGAATTAATAAATCAGAGGTAGTTGAGAAACTTAAGTTAAAAGCAACCACATTAATTATGCGAATTGCCCATTACCGGCCGTAGTCAAGCGGTCGTGTTCTTAGAGTATAGTTATTGTTGTGCTATTTTTCCCATAGGGTTTTAATAAGCCTGCGAAACATTTGAGGTGTGTTAAAAATTGGTATCGTTGAATTCAGTAAAATCAATTATGATAATAAAGTTTTACGTCATTGGGATTTGTTGTTATCGTTATTAAATAACACGCTCGACCAACTACCAAATAACCAAAAATCTAATATCTGAAGATTAATAACTAATTCTAATATGTCAGTAAAATCCTCAGTAAAACATCAATGCAATTAGTAATAACCGGTTCCTTATAATAATAAAATAATTTAAATTTTCAACATATATTATTGCTGGGAATATTGGAAATAATTTTTATTAATAGTATATACATTTAGGAATATTTGGAGCTGGGTGTACTGCTTTGGTGGTAGCAGTTCTGGCCCGCAAACTGGAATTATCGCGAGCTGAAAAGTATGTGCATAATTTTGTGATGGATATTGAGTTAGACAAGCAAATGAAACATGCTGCTATTAACGTCATCAAAGAAGGATGGCTAGTGTTCAAAAACAAGCGATCAGGAACACGAAATATAGCGTTAGAACATCAGCGACGTTTATTACGAGTAATAATAATAATAATAATAATAATAATAATAATAATAATAATAATAATAATAATAATAATAATAATAATAATAATAATAATAATAATAATAATAATAATAATAATAATAATAATAATAATAATAATAATAATAATAATAATAATAATAATAATAATAATAATAATAAAATTAAACTTAAAATATTAGCGTTCCAAGTGCGTTAACTTATGAACAAATAGTAATAATATTAATAATAATAATGTTTGAGAGTCCAAAACAATTGGTGTTTAAAAAATTATAGACGCTTGGATTTGGTATCTATACTGTCGTAGTTTTCAATCATACAAGCCTTTTGAAAACTTGTCATAAGTTAGTCACAGAAGAAGTTAGTTAAAAATTGCATAACCGAGCTAAGTAATCTACAATAATTATTTAATGCAAAGAATACAAAAAATCTTTCAAAATCTTTGTTTAAGTTTTTATTATTATTATTATTATTATTATTATTATTATTATTATTATTATTATTATTATTATTATTATTATTATTATTATTATTATTATTATTATTATTATTATTATTATTATTACTAATTATTATTATTATTATTATTATTATTATTATTATTATTATTATTATTATTATTATTATTATTATTATTATTATTATTATTACTAATTATTATTATTATTATTATTATTATTATTATTATTATTATTATTATTATTATTATTATTATTATTATTATTATTATTATTATTATTATTATTATTATTATTATTACTAATTATTTTAGAGTATCCGAAAAATAAGAGACTTAAAAAATGAAAGGAAACGTTTAGCAGATAATGCAGTAAATTTATTAGAAGTTCATCATTCTCAGAGTAGCTTGTCAGAATCCGTGTCTGCAATAAATGTCAAAATTGGTGCATTAGATAATGCCATTCAAAGCATCGATTCAAAGTTAGCATTGCTTCTAGAACGCAGTGAAAAGGAAAAAGTTAGTTCAAATTTTTCTTGTACAATTTTTTATTCCTTTCTAAAGCCAGTTTATTAGTTTCTTAAACTATTTCTTATAATATATTCTTATCATCTTTGAAACATTAAGTTTTATTTATATTTGACTGACATTACTTCGTAGACGAGTTCAGGATGTCAAAAAAACTGTGAATAAAAACAGATGTTGAGATAGATAATTTTTGTCTGGAAACTCTACAAAAATGAAATTTAATCATTTCGATGATATGCATAGAATCTCTTAATTATATAAAATTCAAAAATCGAAACTACTACGATATTTATTCAAAATAGTTAAAATTAATGATATCTATTTTAATTTGTTTAAATTTAAAAAATTAAAGCATAATGAGATCTCAGCCTCTGCCTGTTTCAAAGGGTCATGGGTTCCTCACCTCTGGTTTGTATATTTTCACAGAGATTACATGAATAAAATATTATTGAAATATTAATAAATATTAAAAGTCATTTATCAAAATTTAGAAGTATCTCATGAAAATTCTGAAATTAATAAATTGATTGACAAAGTATTATCCATTCGAACATTCGGTAAATATTTGTCACAACCTCTTTTATTTGATTATTCATTGAGTTTTTATGAATCTGTTAGGAGCCTGCTTACCAATAATTCCGCGAAAATTAAGCGCTTTTTATAATTTCATCGGTTTTTATTACTTTATCAAATTCTACTGATTTATCCATTTCCGAACATAAATTTTCACTTTAGGTCGGGTATTATCAATTAGAAATTTAAATCAACTGCAATGAAAGATAATATAAATTTGATAATAATAATATTACTAATATTTATTATTTTTATTAATATTAATATATTATCATTATCACATTACTATTTATTAACAAATTTAATTAACAAATGTACTGGAATGGGGATTTCAGTACTGCACGACCATAGGTCCATAGTCAAGTCTATTTCTGCTCAATTTTTTCGTCAAACTGAGTTGACGATAAATCTTATGTGAAATAAAATTTTCATGAAATAAAAAAATCGTATTAATATTATTATTATTATTATTTGCAGAAAAGGCCTAAATTATCACTTTATTGTTTTAAATAATAAATGCTGCTACCAAGAAATCATCATTTATTATTATTATTATTATTATTATTATTATTATTATTATTATTATTATTATTATTATTATTATTATTATTATTATTATAATTATTATTATTGTTAAAATTAAAAACGCGAAAATATAATATTATCTAATGTAAGACTCACAGAACTTATCTAAAATTGATTTATCTGATGAATGATTCTATTTTCACGGACTAATATTGGAATTCCTGGACTAATGTCCATTCGTCTCATATTTCCCGCCTGTGTAATGCCTCGCAAACAACTGCTCTAATGAGAAAGTTTAAAATTCTGTTCGTAATAAATGAAATCTAATTTCATGTTTCATCACGTCGCTGTCGTGTAATTATTAACAAAAAATAGCGTTGAAATATGATGATAAATTTAATGCATTACTGCACCAAAAATTACATGCTATTCATGGATTCGATATTTGATTTAATTTTGGAATTTATTAGACAAGAATTGTAATGGATTTAATTTGTGAGCTGACATTAAAATTAATATTGGGGACCTTGTAAAAGAAGTAACAAACAGAATATGTGAATTGATTAATTAATTTTTATTATATTTGGGAAGTTTAACAATCGAAATTTGTCAATAATGAAGGAATTTATTAATTTATATTTTTATCATTATATAACAATCAAAATTAGTCAATAGCCCTTGCCCTTTCAATTCGGTAGGGACATTTTGTCTCAGAGAAATTCTGATATGTAATAAATGTTTACAAATGTACTGGAATGGGGATTTCAGTACTGCACGACCATAGGTCCATAGACAAGTCTATTTCTGCTCAATTTTTTCGTCAAACTGAGTTGACGATAAATCTTATGTGAAATAAAATTTTCAAGAAATAAAAAAATCGTATTATTATTATTATTATTATTATTATTATTATTATTATTATTATTATTATTATTATTATTATTATTATTATTATTATTATTATTATTATTATTATTATTATTATTATTGTTATTATTATCATCATATTTGGCAGGTCTAAAAATCAAAATTTGTCAATAGTCTTCAATGATTTATTTTTTATATTGTCCGTTGACACGTCATGATTTGTCCATATCGCCCGTTGCGCAATCGCATTATCAGCTATTGTTCCGTGATCGTATTCGCCATGTATATTTATGATGATAAATTGTGTTCATTAAACGTTTTGGTGATTCCCGTTTGTGTTTATAAAATGCGTTTGTGCGTGTGACTTGTTTCTGTGATCATATTTCCATTTAATTCAGATCAGTTTATAATTTGTTTTATCACGAATGTCGTGGTCAATTGTTATCATTAAAATTGTTCATTATGTTGTTAAATGTGAGTAATTATTTATTGTTATTATTAGTACTATTACTATTATTCGGATATATAGGAAGCCTATTCTAGTATAATAATTAGACTCTAATTGATAAATCATTCATGCTCATTTCCTCTGATAATTCCAATATTTATTTGCTGGTAAATATCTGATTATTATCTTCTGGAAATAATACTTTGTTTGAATTTGTCAAAATAAATTGACCAAATATGTATGTCATACACGATTTGTAAGGCCATTGAAACAAGTTGCGATTAGTTTTTTGTTAAAAAGTTGTTGAAATATTTTGGGTACTTCCGTGTTATCTTACCCCCAAAAATTAAATTAAAAAAGAACACATATAATTATTATATTTATTTTCTAAATCACAATTACAAACTCAGCAAATGTTTGTAAAGAGTTTGTAAATGGTCATCCAGGTGGCCAGAAAACCACAATGTCGTTGAGAATAGTGTCGAACACATCGGCACTGTTGCTTAGAACACGTTTGCGCCACATAAACTCACATAATCACATAAATCACAGATAGCCTTAATAAATTCATGTTCAATAATGTTCAATAACGTCATTTTAATTGTATTTTATAATTTAATTTTTGGGGGTACGATAACACGGAAGTACCATATTTTGGCTTGTAAAAAAGAAACAATTTAACAATATTTCAATAAATATCATTTCAAACAAATTGAGAGAAAAAAACAAATTTCATTTACTCAACTTTATCCATTTTCCCAAAATTCCTGATTATCTTATTATAATTATTTTGAATCTTCTAGCAATTTTTCTTACTCCTAACTGCCGTAAGGAAACTGATTTTAATTATTCTCAATGAGAATGAAATAGCCAACTGAATCTCGTAGAGATAGTACTGGAATACATGAAATTAGCAAACCCAATTGAACCGCAACATAAAATTATATCAAGGGCGCAATAAAAGCTCAACGTTGATCCAATTATCAGTAATATGACCTCACTTTGACCTCGATGACTTGTCAAAGTCATGAAAATGTCGTCAAATATAGAAAATAAAAATAATTTTCTTTTAATTTAACTAATTTTAATTTACTATATTTCATTAATTGTTTAGTTATTTGATTTTTAAATTTATTTAAATTTTTTATGCTAAGCTCTTATTTGGCTCTGTTCAATTTCTTCAAATTTCTACCTTTGCTAAATTAGTTATACTTTTCTAACTGTGAACAATTGATGATTTGAAGGTCATCTTAAATTGTGGAACAATAAAATTTTGATTATTTTTGTAATTATATAGATACAACTAATGTTTTTATCTCAGTATCCTTCAATGCTACCTCTTACTTTTACTTATATATATCGAAAAAATGATGGTGGTCCATTTTTAATAAAAACTAAAAAACTCCAAAAAACGAAATATATTTCAAGGACACTAGCCTCATCATCAGTCTGCCATCATGATCTATGTCAACAGTTATATACGGAAATAATAATGATGATGGGTTATGATTTAGTGAGTTAATTAAATAATCTCAATAAATTCGGTGCTGATTGAATGTTAATTGTGGGGGGTTGTGATATTTTAAATTTTGACTAATATTTCAACTATATAGAAATATTTTTATATGGATGGCAATATTTTTAAGACTTTCTAATGGAACAAGAAAATAATATGAACATAGAAAATATGGAATTACGTGGAAGATGTGGTGAGCATGGAAGATTAAATAATAGTTAAAGAATTTATTCCGATGGATGAAATGGCTGAAGAATCTATTCTGACACCAGAAGTTACGGTTGAATATGCTTTAAATCAGGGGTGTCCAACCTTTTTGCGTTGGAGGCCATATTTCAAAAATTTAAAAGGTCCTGGGGCCACATGTAAATATGGGTAGTTGACCGCATCAGAAAATATGATCGTAATTTAGTATGAACATTACTATTATACTTAATAAATCAACCGCAATACAATAGTATTATTTTTTAGCATAATTATAATTAAAAATAATAAATAATAAAAATTTAATCATGTGTCCTGGAAAATAATTCGATAGATATTATGGCCAATCTTTTACTTTTACAGCCTGAGGCATTCCTTAACAAATTCACTATCGGAAAAGCTTAGCTATAGTTTTAGCTATTAAAAAACTTATTTTGGTTGAAGCCTCAGACTTGTTGCTGACGGCTGTAAACAATGACGCTGTGTTTCAACGAGTTCACGCGATCAATTTGAAGTTGACCAGTCAGGCGGTTGTACCTGTCGCCATGCTTTGTTGAAAAATGTCACTTAACATTGTACTCCTTTGCAACGGCAATTGTTTCTTGGCATATTAGGCACATTATCCTACGAAGAGTTCCATTACAAAATAGTCTACAGTCCAAGATGCTTTGAAAAGTCTTCCTTCTGCGTCAATTTTTCGTTTTTTGCTAGATTTCATATTCGACGCCAATTTTCTCTGTGAAATAAAAATACACATCAGTTATAAATTGATTAATTTATATTTTATAACAGAAATATCTTAGTATTAGTAAGTAAGTTGAGCAATACGCGTTTCTTTAAAAAACTACCTGAAATACATCAGTGTCTTATATCGCCGTTTGTAATGATTAAAGATTAACGAAAAACATGGAGTGAGAAATATTTATGGGATAACGTTGCGGGCCACATAGAAGACCTCGGCGGACCGGGTTGTGGCCAGCTAGCCACGTGTTGGACACCCCTGCTTTAAATCGTATCAATTGGATAAATAGCCTGGATTTAGAGATATATAATATTAAAACAATTCAATTAAACAAAACAATTATTTGGGAATTGAAAAAAGCATGCAAAAATACAATTTATGGAGTTTATTAAAGATGAATAAATCAAGTGTAATAGCATTTCTAATAAAGCTAGAATTTATAATGAATATTTTCTCGAACCAGGAATTCAAGAATTATATGAAAAAATCTATGTAAGGTCTGTGGAGGGGAGCTAGGTAGTCAGTAAACAGAATTTTAGATGTCAGTTTTACATTGACAAAATATGAACCAATAAGCAGGTAATCTGGTCATAATTTTTTTTATCTATATCATAGATTTAAGCTAACTCCGTGGGCATTGGTTGGATGGCTGTGGTGATATCATCATCGATGACCTTTTGGTTTTATCTCCATGATGGGTCTCTGAACCTGGATCTTGAGCCCGCGAATTTCGGTTCTATCTTGCGCGCTTTCTAGTTGGAGCTGCTTGATCAGCATTAAGCGTTTCTTCATATCTTCGGGACTAAACGAGATGCTCTCGAGTTCTCGACACCGCCCCTTGAACTTATTTTATCCTGGCCTGGAATTTCTCTACCTCCCACTGTGCTTGGTCTCGATCCTTGAGCATGTTTTCTATCAGCTGATACACTAGTGACTAAATAACAGGATACATGAAGTTTGTAATGCTTATCTTATATATATATATATATATATATATATATATATATATATATATATATATATATACACATAGAGACCCCTTACAAGCTTACAAGCTTTGTGATACCCACTGCAAATCCCAATAGTAGACTAGTTACCTATCAATGTAATAAAATTAATAATAATAATAATAATAATAATAATAATAATAATAATAATAATAATAATAATAATAATAATAATAATAATAATAATAATAATAATAATAATAATAATAATAATAATAATAATAATATTAATAATAATAAATTTATTTAAAACATTAATAATTTGCACCCATACATCTCAAACCAAAATATTTTTTTAGACTGGACCTCATCACTCTACTACTGGATCCCCCAATTTTATCGGTCAATCTCCATTACTGGAGTCTTCTTAACCAGATGACAATAAAGCCTCAAGCTCCATCCACACACCAACCAAAGAATCATTTGCATCCTCCCTTATTGTTTTATTGTTTATCAGCCCTTTGTTCAACCTCTTTTGGTCTATTTGTTTTCTTATTTATGATTTTTTTACGGCTGTAAACTTATATCAATTTCTCAATCCAACCCAATCAAACTGAAGAGGCATCCCATGATGAAGAATATGCAGCACGCTCAATCCGATCAAGAAACCCATCCATGGGCATATCAATGCATTTATATTTTGGTTGATATGCCATAGTCCTTTACTTTTTTATTATTCTTATTTTGTTTGTTGTTATTGTATTATCTCTCTTCTATTGTTAATAACCTACCCCAAGATTATATTTAGCTATTTTACCTATCTACATTCTACAATAACTTAGCCTCTCACTACTCCTCTATCTATACCAACGGAGGGCAAATGCGGCTCTTCGTTGAGTAAACTGCGGCTCTTTGATAATTGAATTTTTGATAATTGAATTTGAAAATTGAATTCGATTTTTTTATTTTGAAATTTTTTCAACTGAATTTTTAAAAAAAAATTTTTTGTTGCAATTGTATTTTCATGGTTAGTTCATTTTTACCTGTGTCACAAAATAGGTGTAAACAGAATTAAAATTTATAGTGTCATTCGATGGCGGTATTTAGAATCAAAATTTAATATTTCCTTATTACATTCTACCTTGTTTGATTCTTTTTATAAGCAATATTTAAATAATACATGTCTCACTACACTATATACCAGGGGTGGGCAAGTGCGGCTCTTTGATGAGGACCTATATAGGACCTATACCAAACACCACTATAACAAAACTTAAACACCAAAGGACAACAATTATGGACAAAATCGTTTTTCATGGGCGTTTTAATTATAAGGGTATGTAAACGTAACTTACAATTGCCTTATTAATTTTTGTTAAGTTCCTTTAGGTCAGCTATGTCCAACCTGCGGCCCATTCAATAATTTTGTGCGGCCCGTTTTGTATAAATATTTATTGTAATGAAATATCAAATATAAATTGTTATTGTAGTAAAATATCACATGTGCGTTCAAAATTTTTTTTAATGTGTATTTATTTATTTTTTTATACAAAAAAACGGTTACTTTTAAGATTTTTTTTTAGTTTTAACACAAAAGACGGTTATAACTTGTGTAAAAATTTTATGCATGATAGTCATAGCAACCATTTTATGCATGGTGACTATGACTATCATGCATAAAATGGTTGCTATGATTACAAGTAAAAAATTTATTAAAAATCATTATTATTTTATTTATAATTATCGAACTCTTGTGCTAGCTTAAAAATATTTGGTATTTATTAAAAATATTGTGTGAAATATTGTGTATATATCAAAACGGAATCAAATATCATTGAGTAAATTATTTTTAATTTCATTTTTAATTTCATTTAATCTTAGTCTTTTATTAAGGACTTTCTATCCATTATGTCTGATAAGAATAAAAAAAGAAAATTTGAAGATGAAAACAGACAATTTCAAATTGAATAGGAAAATTTATATTTTTACACGCAGGTGAAAGAAAACGCTATATGTTTAATTTGTCGTCAATCTACCTCAATATTAAAATCATATAATTTGAGACGACATTTTGAACAAAAACATGATGATTATAAAAAATATTACTATGAAATTAAACGAACTGAATAGGCAGCTTCAAGGTGAAAACAAGTTGATCACAGACTGTTATGGAAATATAAAAGCATTCATAACAAAACTGAAACTTTATGAAAGTCAATTAAAATCAAAAAATTCTGTCCACTTTCCATTATTACATATATTTAATTGTGACAAAAAAGATTTTTCTAAATATGCACAAGAAATTACCAATTTACTACAAGAATTTCAGGAGAGATTTTCATATTTAAAGAAATATGAGAATATATTTAATATTTTCCTATGTTTATTTGACATTGTTGTGGAATCAGCTCCGACAAATTTGCAAGTGGAGTTAATAGATCTCCAGTCATCTTCTGAATTAAAATATATATTTGAAGCCAATGATAAAGTTCAGTTTTATAAAAAATACATATGCAATGATAAATTTCCTAATCTAAGAAAACTAGCGATAAGCGTTACAGCTGCAATTGGGACCACGTATCTTTGCGAATCTTTTTTTTCAAAATTAAAGATTGTTAAATGTAGAAGTCGTAATAGATTAACTGATGAAAATTTAAAAAACCAATTACGATGTGCAACTTCGAAAATACCTGTGGACATAAAAAAATTATCTGAAAAAATTGAAAAACAAGTTTCACATTAAGTAATATGTATGTATATGTAAAACATAATTTAGTTTGTATAAATTTTTTATAATAAATAAATACGTGCGGCCCACATTATATTTTTATTTTTTATTTTGGCACCAGTAACCAATTTCGGTTGGACACCACTGCTTTAGGTAACCAAAAATTCATATAAAATGATTATTGTATAAATACAGTCGATTCCGCTTAATTGGGACAAATCTCAAAGAACCGAAACCAAACCAAGAAACCAATAGTAAATTTATATGTTTAATTGGGACAACATTTCGCTTAATTGGAACAGTAAATTTAAGATTACATCACATATTATGTTACACATATTCTCAAGAAAAAATATGTACAAAGAATTTGATATGATGCGTTGTCTCACAGCCAAGCCGCGCCGATATTATTCGGTTACCGATACACCTGGCACGTGACAACTGTCTCATTTGTTGCTTATTTTTTAGTTACCAATACACCTAGAATTTTCAACAATAGATAACAATTTACCATGTTACGATAATAATGAAGACTGTGAGGATTCAATTGTAAAAAGGCATTAAATTAAAACATGAAAAATTAGACGAAGATGACGATGATGATGATGAGTCACCTGTACCTGTGACAAACCAGGAGGCAAAAAAATGTATGCCCGTGTTACAGCGTTATTTTATGCAGGAAGAAAATGAAGGGAGCCCTACATCCGCACTGAATATCTGTGCTGATTTTGTACAAGTGT
>CAUHTR010007638.1:60732-88210 GCA_959609185.1 Schmidtea polychroa | reverse complement strand
AATGTTGAGCATTTTATTGTATAAGGATAAAAATATGTAGAAAAGCATTTAATTGGCAAAATTAAGAATGAAATACATTTGCAAGATTTCATTGGAGAAAATTGTTGAAGACAAAAAGACAGCATTAATAGAATCTCATTAGAAAGGCACATGTAGAAATTTCTTGAATTGAAAATTATTATTTAATTATTGAAATATTTTTTTTAAGAAATCTTTTGACTGGATTTGGTCTCCCTTTCAGTGAAGATTTTCTCACAAGAAAATCATTAGTAATATATTATCTCTTTTGTATTTTATTTCTTGTAGGTTGATGTTACCTCTAATGAGTTGTATCTTTTTCTTCTGTCACATTCCAGTATATTGAAACTATCTCCTTGGATATGTCCGGATATTTCAATTTATTGAAGACATCCAATTATCCTTTAACATAGCATTATAATTAAACATTTAAATCACTTGAAAAAGGCAGTGCCGAAAATTCGTGAGTATCAACAAACATCGATATATTACTGATTTATAGTCTTTAATCAGTGTTAAATTGGAAGAAATAAAAGTTCTTATAATAATAATTAAACATGTCTAGAGAACTAAGGTTCCTTAAATATCCTTAAATTTAACCTAAGATAATATCTTTCAAGAAAGAAACAAATTCGACACGGTGGCAGCCACGAATATGAATATAATTGTGTATATGCGCATGGTAACACCTAAGCCGCTGAAAACGTTGAAGTGGTCTACGGAAGATTTTGTAAATGTAAATAAATAAAATATAATTTATTTAAAATGTCTTTGAACCTCCTTTATGAATTCCGATTATAGAATCTAATCAAAACCAAAATATGATTTTCAAATCTCAAAAGTCCAAAGTTTTCAGGAGTAAAACCGATTGAAATTTGATAAACAAATAATCTTTTGTGAACAATATATTTATTTATAACGCACTAATAATGTTGAATTTATTTTTATTGCAACAAATTTCGGCGAAAAATTCTATTTTTGTCAAAATCACGTTTTTGACTATTGGCCTTTAGAATGTTATAAGGGTTTTAATTTTGAAGAAATTACCTGAAAAGGTTAATATTAGACAATTAAAAGAAGTTTATGGTGACTGGAGTCAATATAGAACGACGATTGATGGTGGAATTGGCAATTGGAATAAGGCAGAAAAAAAGAGTCTCTAGAATTATTTCTTAATGTCTCAAAGATTCTAGGATTGTTAATGAAGGACTGATTGCAAAGTACAATGTTATTAACAATTTGATTGTCGAATGAATTAAATGTACAAAAATTCATACATATGTTGCTATAGATAGCTTATTAAAATATATAATTATTAGAATCAGTCTTAGGAACAATCTTAGAGCCAGGGAAATGAGTTAATAATGTTGAGTAATGTAATCAGGGTTTCTATATATTCTAGAATTAATCTATAGTATTTGGGAAATTTTTTAGGAAAAAGAAAATAATGTTTGTATTTCCTATACTTTATTTTCGGAACTAAAATGGGTCACTTGAAATTATCAAATGGGTCACTCCGTGACCCACGGGTCATAGGTTGCCGACCCCTGATCTATACAGTAATGGTGATCAAAAAAACAGTTGATTATAGCTTGAAAATAGTACACTATCAATGGGTGGATACCATTTATGCACTGGAAGTGGATGATATGAATAAGATATATATATTGATTAGATATTGAATAAATTTGTTTAAAATGTTATTGATAAAATGTCTTACAGAGCCAAATTTTAAATAATTTAAATATTTGAAAACACATTAATTATACCCATAAACTAGAAGAATTTTAATGAACAGCTCCCCCGATAAATAGTTCACTTTCTGTCTCAATATTTGGGATTAAAAAATCTTTCTTTAAAATAAATTTCACGTTCCTCAGCACATGAATTGTGAGATGATAATTATAGTATATGATAAAATTATCTACGGTTTTCATGAAAATTATTGTAACAATTGATGAATTGTCTTCCTAAATTTATCTTTCAGACCATAAACAAGAGTCATTAGAGTGAAAAAAAGATGGAAGCATCAATGTGTTAACAAAAGTCGGTCATGCTCGTTAATTCTTTCGATTATCCCGGAATAGTTTCCATAAACTTTACAATTAAAGAAAACGAAATAGCTTCTATTGTTTAAAACAATTGAACAATGTAATTTCCAGCACGATAAATTTTTAATTCATTGAAACGTATTTAAAACAAGTTAAATAAACAAGCTTGACTATTAGGCCTCTAGTTCGGATTTTCTGTTACATTTTAAAAAGGCATGTACGTAGTTGAAAACCTTTTATAAAAATAAAAGAATTGAAGAAAAGAGATTTAAAATTTCTTTGAGTGCAACATTTAAAGATTTTTGAAAATTTGCTTTCGAGTTGTTGAAAATTGATGAGAAAAGTAATTAATTATTAATTAATTTTCTTAATTATCCTTTAAGTTAAATACATTGTCTCTCTCTCTCTCTATAAATAAGAACTTCTTTTCCAATTTCACCACTGATTTTTCCATCAGTAAAGATATCGATGTTTTTTTCGATACTCATGAAATTTTGCAGTCCTTTTCTAGTGATCAAAATCAAAATCAAGGTCCAAAAACTTCAAAGTCTGCACATTTTAAATTCTATTTTTTAAGAATTTAAAAAAAATTTATTCTTTATATCGAATGAAAGAAAAAAATGATATCTGTCGAACGACATATTAATCAATGTATTGTCATTAAAAATTAAAAGATATTAAAATTTAAAAATTTAAAAAAATTTAAAAAACATTCAAATCATGTAAAGTTATATATCGTTGAAAAGAGCATACAAATATCTATCCGCACAAACATATTATTCAATGCATTATCATAATAATTGAACAAGATATTAAAATTCAAATTTTTAAAAATTTCAAAAATTAACTTTTGATATGTTGTTTTAAAATCAAAATCTTTGATTTGTCATAGTTAAATTATTTTAATAAATACAATGTCAATTGAAAAGAAATAGAGGTGAAAATTGAAAAAAGTTCTTGTTATATTATGTTAGATTCACTTAAAGGAAATTATATTTAAACGAAAACTAATAAACGAGAAATCAGAATATAAATTGAATAAAATATTATCAAATTATCTCCCTAATAAATCTACAATATCAAAGTTATTTTTTTTATAAATTTCCAGGTGTTTTCTATGCTATTTAGACAAATGATAACAAATGCAGAGGCATATAAAACTCAGGAAGAAATATAATTGAAAAATATTTTCCCAGACAGAAAGATAATAAAAAATAATAATATTATAACAATCTTTTTTAATCGCGAATGTAATTAATTATTAAAATAAATATGGCTGTCCCTGAATAGATCTTCAATGAATTGTTTGAGAATTGACTGAATAATTGTAATGTTGGTCTAGAAATGTACATTTCTTGTCTTTATTTCTACAATTATCAATTCTTTGTAATAATTCAATTGGTTGTTTTAAAATAATTAAAAAATTTATCGTTATATTCAATGTTAATTTCAATTTTTCTATATGTTCTCTTCAATCGTTTTCAATAATCCCTTGTTTTCTTTTGGAATACTAATTAATTATCCCGAGAATTCATTTATTAATTTTCCTGTCGTATAATTAAGCGCACTGTTTGCTACATTTAATAATTGTTTTATTGTTGCTGCTTCTTGTTATATCCCTTAAATCCCTTGATAATTGTCCCTCTTTATGAACACGTATTTGCATTAAAATTAAATTAAATTCTCTTTCAAAAAACGGATTTATTCAGACGCAATTAGACATCGGATGGATAAATGAAGTGAGTGATGAAGTTTATTCCAACAAATTATTTGACATATAATATTAATAAACCAAAACTATCATATATGTTGTTAAAATTTAATTCAAATTTATTTACAGGTGTCCCTTGATTAGACAACTAGTTTGGGACCGCCAAAACGGCTCACAATTCAAAACCGCATAAATTCATACCAGTGTTGCCACTTGTTCGGGTTTGATCCGGATAGATCAGACTTTGAAACGTGCGGCCGGGTGTCCAGGCAAAACCCAAAAATGTCCGGGCTGTATCTGAATTGGACTGCCACTTCGATTTGTTGTCAACTAAAGAATTTATTTGTCACAAGAAGTTTTAAATCGGGTTAACTATACTAATTTATTTCACAGTTAATTTAAAATGATTTCAAATTAATCGCGAAATTATTTCGGGCTATGGCAGCAGGAAATAAAAGCTTTTAGAAGCAGCACAGAGCAATATAAAATACAGTTTTAAAAATAAAATAAAATTTACACTCTCTTTACAAAAGATTTTCCTGTTTTTTAAGAAGATCTATTTTGTATGTTATTTAATTGTAATAATAAAAACTTACACTCATGTTCCAATGATTTTCTTTATTTCGTTTTCCAAAAAATTTTTTTTTACTTAAATGTCCGGGTCAAAATTTTTTCAAAGATGGTAACACTGATCCATACAAATATTGGTTTCGTTACCCAAGAAAAATACTTATAATAAGATGCCATTATTAATTATTTTTAACAAATTATTATTATTATTATTATTATTATTATCATTATTATTATTATTATTATTATTATTATTATTATTATTATTATTATTATTATTATTATTATTATTATTATTATTATTATTATTATTATTATTACATATATGAATGGATCAAATGATCAATGGCAAAATATTAGCAGAAAATTAATTGAAATCCTAAAAAATTATTAATATAAATTATTGGAAATCAATAAAATTTTCAGTTGACAAAATTATTGAAAAACTAGGAAATAAATTTCATCAAACAAGATTAAATAAGATTTTAAATGCATCACATTTGAGAAAAAATGAATAATTTTCACCTGAAATGAAATTCATTCCCAACAATATTTCATGCAAGAACAACTGAATGAGACTTTTAGGGTACAAATGGATTATACTGTTGTTTCCCCAGATAGCAAATTGATACTACTGTTGTTCTTACATTTATTATTATTATTATTATTATTATTATTATTATTATTATTATTATTATTATTATTATTATTATTATTATTATTATTATTATTATTATTATTATTATTATTATTATTATTATTATTATTATTATTATTATTATTATTATCATCATCATTATTATAATAAAATTAATTCCTGGTACTTGAATTTAAATTGAAAAAAGCTGAATTGTTGTTGGAGTGACATTAATGAGTAAATATTTTGTCAAGTTTCTATTAGATTGCATAAGTAATTTTTAGATTCAGCGATATGTTTAAAATTATTAATAAAAATCTCAAAGTTGCTGGATAACCATTAAAAAGTTCCTTACCATTTTCTTCTTAAAAGTTCTTTATTTTCCATTTCAAAATGTGAATGATTCAGAATGAACATATATTTTATTCATATTGGGATGTTAGTTGTTCTCATGATCATTTGTATGTCACTTATTTCTTGCATATTTCATAATATTTTATAATTTTAAGTATTTATACAAAATATATTTGTTGAGTTTCTAATTTAAGTTTTTAAATTAGTTTTTAATTAATATTAAAGTCAGTGTTTCTGACTCCTCATGTTCTGTCAAAACAATTAGACAGACATCACTTAACATATATTTGTATTCAAATTCGTATAATCTACAATTTACAAAACTCCGAATATCGCAATAAAATGTCTATTCTAACTATTCAATAAATCTCACTGTAACCACCCTGGTTCTGCAAGTTCTGCAGCAATAATCACCTCTTTTCTTTACTCCATTGACTTTATTATTATTATTATTATTATTATTATTATTATTATTATTATTATTATTATTATTATTATTATTATTATTATTATTATTATTATTATTATTATTATTATTATTATTATTATTATTATTATTATTATTATAATAATTATTATTATTATTATTATTATTATTATTATTATTATTATTATTATTATTATTATTATTATTATTATTATTAATATTAAGTGATGATTTCTTGGTAGCTAAAATCATTGTCTATTGCATCACGTGCAATTTAAGCAAAGAAATATACATTGGAAGTACACTCAGGACCTTGCACAGATTAAACATAAATAGTAAAGCTGCATCTGCGCTAAGAAGAGTAATATCTTGACGACAACAAGCTTCAACAGTAATTTGATTGGAAGAAGAACTGAAATAACTGATGATGCCTAAAGAAAAATCAATTTCCGAAAATGATATTTCGGCATTTAAATTTAAATCAATCAAAGCCTTTTGTATGCAGTTCTTTAACTGGACAAAGCGTTCTAGCATGGCAAGTAAGCTATTCCAACGTGTTTTAGAATCTAGAATTAAATTCAGTTCCTTTCCAAATTGTTCTTTAACATGTTTCTGTAAAGCTTATCATTTTCATTGGCGAACGTCTGAATAGCTTCACAACCTTTCTTATTTTTTTAATCAATGGACCTATCTGTTCATGAATAATTAAACAGTCAATTGCATTGTTTTCTGAAGTATGGATAAACTATTATCATCAAGATCACTATCATTTTCATCACTTGTATACTGGTTATCATCTTCGTTACAATTAGAATGTCATAAGAGTAAAAGAACATCTAGATTCTGGTGGAAAATCCTCGGTATATAGACATCTGCAACATTGGCAACTAAGAAAGGAAAGAAAAAATATTTCAATCGAAATCTTAGCCAATGGAAACATCGAAAAAAATGTCAGATTTAAAGAAGCAATTCTCATCATAAACCGACGGCCAACGATCAACACTAAAATAAAGATCAATGAAATTATTAGTTTGATCTGTTTTTATTGACCTTGGGAATAACTTTTATAAAAAAATTATAAAATTATAATTTAAAATATTATAGATAAACTAGATCAAATTTTAAGGATATATACTTTTAAAAGATTATTAGGAATAGAAATCAAAATATAAATATTTTTTTTAAATATTTAGATTGCGTATATAAATAATTATTAGAAACTATATTTTATAATATTTTAAGATAGTATTTATTAAAAGAGGTTTCTATGAGATAATTATAGATGCTTTAAAAATTTTAAAACTTTTTTTTAGTGTTTTGTTTTGAATTTTAAATGATATTTAATAAAAAAATTTTAAATTTTAAATTCTTAAGAAAAAAGTTTATTTATTATTTTTCACCAATGTGAAGTAAGAAAAAGGAAATAAAGAGAAGATAAAAAAACATTTGAAAATAGAAGAAACAAAATTTCAAGAAATTGACAATGGGTATCTTATAGTTGAAAGTTTTTTTATTTGTATCTAATATGTCATTTAATTTATTATCATTTAATTGTTTAATATTATTATTATTATTTATTCTTATTTATTGATAATATAAATTTAAGTAAATTAACCGATTTATTTTTTATTTTCTATTGAATTTCCAATTAATTAAAGCATCTAATCTCGAAAGCTATTTACGCTCATGAATTTGATTATTGCTGTAAAAAAGACCCAAATTATAACTCCCCTCAGCTCCTCAAAGATAAAATTTGTCACATCTAATAAATGTATATCAATTGCAAAATCTGCTATTGGTCTCGTTATCTTATCTCATGATTATTGCCATTTCAAGAAATTATAAACAACATTGAAAAGTCAATTGTAGGTTACATGAAAATATCTTCGGATTAGGGACGATGTCCCCATTCTATGTTGCAATTATGATCTGTCAATCTCTGAAAACATTTTCATGATAAAGTTTTGCCAGGGAAATTTCACAGTAATTATTCTATCTGCCGGTTTGGCAAAATTCTTAATATTAACCAATAACTTGTCGATAATACATATTAATTGAAGCGCTATGGGAATGCTTCCTATAATATATATATTATATATATATATATATATATATATATATATATATATATATATATATATATATATATATATATATATATATATATATATATATATATATATATATATATATAGTTTACATATTTCGTGACACAAAGGAGGTAATAGTTCATTTCTAAAATTAAAACAATGGAATGAAAGACAAGAATTCATTGAGATATAGAGAAAGCTCTCTGTAAAAACAATTTCTTAATATTTTAATAATAATTTAATTCTTGTTAGAATATATTTTAAATATTTTAAAACTAAATGTAAAATTTAAAAAAGGAAAAAAATATGTTATTTGTTTAATATATATATATATATATATATATATATATATATATATATATATATATATATATATATATATATATATATATATATATATATAAAGCCAGAATCTTTTAAAAAGTATACATTTTAAACAAAACGCAAACTAGAAAATTATATTGTTTTCTTAAATTGCAATCATGATATAAATAAATATTATTGATACTTATTTTTTACTAATACACTTTCTAAAGTAATCACTAAGGTTAGTCAATCCATTCAGTCGACAATGCTCATGAACTCGAGTGCAAATATAGTATGTAGTCTCTCAATTGTATGTGGGATTATACACATTTCATGAAAATTGATACACGAGTTCAGATTATCGATCAAATGGAGGTACATGTTTAATAGTGCACATGCTACTAATTTGCAAGACGTGGAAACTATCCTAAACTGAGTTTTGTCTAATGTTTGAGGATTCAGGCCTAAATTATCTGAAACACACAGAAAAAGGCAATACCAAAACATCTCTCGGCTTTTTTTGATTAAATTTATTTTTTACACCTTCCGAAATAGTTAGTATTTTTATTTGCATATTTTGAATACAGTTTAGAAACGATTATTTTTGATAAATGTTTAAATATTTCTTTTTTCAGTTATTAGTTGTTAATGTGAACTGCAGCTGCACTTAAAGGGTTAAGAAGACAGATAAGCGGTCGAATTATATAGCACAATGTTGTTAAATATACTTAATTGGCGTATTTCAATTATTAAAATTTTGCTATCTTTCTTTGATTAATTATTATTATTATTATCATTATCAATATTATTATTTAATTATTATTGTGTTATATTTGCAATTAGATATGATTTATTTTTATAAAAATAAATTCACAGTCACAACGGCATAGATGCATTTTTGAGTTGTACATTTGTATCTTATTTTTATAATAACACAATTAAAAAATAATTTTAAAGCTATTTAGTGTTTTAATTTTTATTGAAATATTCTTTTTCGATCTCCTCTGTGAAATGCTTATTTTTTCTGTGGAAATCAGATTGTTTACAGAGTCATCTAAATTAAACTGGATATTCCACACATAATTTTATACTATATATCATGTAACCGAATGTATGCTTTGGATTTTCAAATATATACATACATATATATATGAATATTTGCATTCTCGCCAAAATTGAAATTCACTAATTCTAATGCAGTTCAGTTAAAAACTTTGTAAGTACGATTGAAAATTGTTTTAATATTTGCATTCTCGCCAAATTGAAATTCACTAATTCTAATTCAGTTCAGTTAAAAACTTTGTAAGTGCGATTGAAAATTGTGTTTTCTTATTTTAGTATTATTTTTTGCTAATAAAAAAAATCTATTTATATTTTTAGAAGACAATTATAATTGATTTCAAAAGGTAATTCATTAACAATTTTAATGATAAATAAATAATATGTTTCAACTTTAGAATGTCAGAAAATAAGAAAAGGAAAATAGAGGCCATCTCTAACAGACCATTTCAAGATTGGTGGACTGATAAATATGGAATGATGAAAGCAATAACAATGCCCTGTGTGCGTTGTGTGGAAATACAGTAGTGTGCAGAACATCCTCAGTAAAACGTCATTATGAAACTACTCATTCATTTCTTTTATCTAAAAGTGATTCAGAACAAAAAGAATATATTGCACGTGAAGTTAAAAATAAAAATTTCCAATCAAAATCATTCACTACATTTTTGAAACATACAAATTATTTAGTTGCTGCTAGTTTTGAGGTTTCCAAGACTATTGCTACTCATAGCAAACCATTTAGCGATGGAGATTATATTAAAGAAGCTTTCATTAAATGTGCACCACATTTATTTGAAGATTTTCAAAATAAAGAGCAGATACTTAAGCGCATTGAAGAATTAAGTATAAGTCGAAATACTGTTAAAGACAGGATATTAAAAATGCATAAAAATATTAATATTAAAAAAATAAATGATATACGCACAGCAAAGCTATTTTCTATATGTCTTGATGAAAGTACCGACGTAACATCTTCAGCTCGCTTNTATATAGCACAATGTTGTTAAATATACTTAATTGGCGTATTTCAATTATTAAAATTTTGCTATCTTTCTTTGATTAATTATTATTATTATTATCATTATCAATATTATTATTTAATTATTATTGTGTTATATTTGCAATTAGATATGATTTATTTTTATAAAAATAAATTCACAGTCACAACGGCATAGATGCATTTTTGAGTTGTACATTTGTATCTTATTTTTATAATAACACAATTAAAAAATAATTTTAAAGCTATTTAGTGTTTTAATTTTTATTGAAATATTCTTTTTCGATCTCCTCTGTGAAATGCTTATTTTTTCTGTGGAAATCAGATTGTTTACAGAGTCATCTAAATTAAACTGGATATTCCACACATAATTTTATACTATATATCATGTAACCGAATATATACTCCATCGGATAGATCAATATGTACGCAATGGTATATAGTAAGGACTCCAACGCACTTTCAAGTACAATGTCATGAAATGTTTAAATATAGGCCAATCGAATCATTCTTTTTAATTTAAATTTTATTTAATTAATTCTATTTAATTATTTAATTTATTACATTTTATTATATTTTTATTATATTTTTATTATTATTTGATTTTAATTAATACTTTTGTTAATTTTTAATTTATTACATTTATTAATTAATTATTTTATATATGTTTATTATTATTTTATTTTAATTAAATTACTTCTATTTAGTTATTTTATAATAATTTTATTAATTACTTATTTTAATTACTTATGATATTTAATTATTTTTTTTAATTCGGTTTAAATCTTAATGAATTTTAATTATAATTAATATTATTATTACAAGGTGCTTATATTTTTTTTGAATA
Source organism: Schmidtea polychroa (assembly GCA_959609185.1). Lineage (NCBI taxonomy): Eukaryota > Metazoa > Platyhelminthes > Tricladida > Dugesiidae > Schmidtea > Schmidtea polychroa. The sequence goes on along the minus strand of CAUHTR010007638.1, from coordinate 77,140 downwards.
AAGGTTGTAATAGTTAATTAGTTTGTTATTATTATTTAGTTGAATTATAATAATTTTATTTACCTGTCATTTTTTCATCTTTTATACACAACACGCACCCCGATATTCCCACCACATTTTTTAATGGTGACTCTATCGGGCTCTTCAGATTTCTACACCCAATCACAAATCATATAAATACTGCTGTATAAATAAATAGGGATATACAAATACGGCAATACTAACAAAATACCAATAGCTAAAAATACATCCTGAACCTTACAATAATCACTAATGTTTTCATGATTTTCTCTTTCTAACAAACGCAATTTGAAGAAAATCATTTTTTGAACCCGTAGCGATTTCGCAAGTCAAGTTGTAAAACTAAGGAATAACTCATGCAAATGAGTGTCGGAAAAGTCTATTAAAAATTATATTTTAAGTAAATATGTCAGTTAATAACCCTTTCACTGTCTAGCCCATTTCCGATGACTGGCCTGTGACGTGACTGTGCTTAAAAATTAAAAAAGCAAGTAATTGATAAACAGTTGTTAAATGGGTAAGTTTCCCATAAAATTGTATGCCAAGAGCTTCAAAGAAAACGTATGTATTCCTCTTACGCCCACATAAAGTAAGGTAACCTAAATACGACGCATCATAAAATTAGAATTATTTTAGTGGATGGGGTTTTGAGTATCATATATGATGCACGGGCGTCTCACTGAAACAGTGTGAGTATCATATATGATACTCAAGACAGTGAAAGGGTTAAAACAGTATATTGGAAATAATTTATAAAAAAATATAAACTAGAAGTTCCAGTCAATAATCTTATGCTTTATGAAAAGTAAAGACACAAAAATAGTAGAATTATTATAACTTGAGATGAATTTAAAAGATTCCAAGAAAATGGAAACGATCGAAAAATGTTCCAACTTGATAGTATCCAGAAATACAAATCTCACCATCATATTGATATAAATATTTTCATTTGTAAATAATTTTGGGAATTTTATTTTGTCGTATTTTATCATTTAAATCAAAATAAATATTGTTAATAAATCTCAAAATATTAAAGAATAAACAAAACTGTAAACATTGAAAGTGCAAAACTCATAAATTGATGCGTAAGACATGAGAAGAATCATAAAAACTCTTATTTATTCATAGACAAATTTTCAAGTAAATATTTTTGAAATAGTTAAAGTTTTAACCGAAAGAAGCATAAAAATACATTTGATCTTTCATAATCCAATTAGCTAGTAATGTAGAACACGAAGTTAATGCAACAACTTCCGCTTATGTCTTAATTTACATGAATTTATAGAGGAAATAATTTTTAATTTCGATAAATATAAAATGAATAATTATAAATATAAATAATAATAATAATAATTTATTATTATTTATTTATTTTATTTAATAATTTTATTCAAAAAAAGATACTGAATGCTTTTGAAAATTTAAAAAGCCAATTTAATATTATTATTATTATTATTATTATTATTATTATTATTATTATTATTATTATTATTATTATTATTATTATTATTATTATTATTATTATTATTATTATTATTATTATTATTATTATTAATGATAAAACCTTTATAAGAAATGTCATTGCACTTATCAAAATATAAACAAACAGTTCTTATATAAAAATAGCTTAAATTGAAATGTTATCATACATTCCATATTGACGCCAATAAATTTTATGTGAAAAAGTATGGCAATAAAAATTTTGTATTAATTTTATTATTAATATTCTTAGTTAATGAAAGGTTTTTCATTGACACGGGCTAGTATCATATGTCCAATCGTCTTATGATTTTCCAAAATCCTTGATTCTCGTTGAATGTGATTTTTATTCGTTATAATATCCATGAAAAAATTCACTTTTCAGTTATTTAATATTTTTTTCAGATTTGCCGAAAGTAAAAAATAATATTTTAAAATTTAATTGCAATCAGTATAATTGGTTATGCCTCCTCCAGACTAATCATGAAAGATAATAAAAAGGGGTTGTAGGAACAAGAGAACTGGAGAGTATTAAAAATTAGAAAAACATATCATTTTCAGCATCACCTACAAATTTGTTTTTGAATTTGTTTTTAGGTAAGAAAAATTACATTGAAAACGAATACAATTAGCATGAGGAAAGGAACAAAAAGTGAGAATAATTTCTTATATCAAAATCACTGTAATATAATCAAAATTTGTTCAAATCATTTTTTTTGAATTATAAATTTTATTTCAAATCTTACTAGTCAACTAAATGGGAAATAATATATTAGACATTTTTGGACATCTTTGTGAATAGTGGCAATACGATTGAATTCATCCTAAAGAATATATGAAAAAGCATACCAACAAAACCATTCGAGGTCTTTCAAATTTGGAAATAAAAGAAGAAACTGTGGTCGTAAAAAGTTGTTTCTCATATCAACTGCGTCGCATGGGAACATTAACCAGAGTTGAGTCAACCCTATATGATTTCAGTGTCAAAAAACTATTAGATAATGCTATTAGAGAATTCTAAGAGTGAAAAAGATATATTAGCATTGAAGTTAAATGGCGTCTTTCATTATTTAAAATCAAAATATATAATGAAAAATATTTATTTATTCATTCATTTTTATATTAAATTATTTTTATATTAAATCAAATACAATTTTGACATATTACATTTATAATTAACTAGTCCTGTTTAAACAATATATACAGAGTAGATGGATGTGGCACCGCAAAACCATGACTCCGCAAGACCACATAAGCCCCTACCAACCTTATTAAATGTTTTTAACGTCAAATTTTAAACAAAGACATATGACTCATCAAGGTCATTGAAACGAAGACTATGACTCATCAGATGACTCATTCAAGGTCATATAACTCATCCGATCAATCAGCAAGGTCATTGAAACAAATACCATGATTCATACGATGACTCAATAAATTATTATCAATAAATTATTATTGTTTTAAAAATATTATTATGTGGTCTTGGGGACTCATTTTCTTTGAAATTCTCAAAAATGAGTCATACATTCTCAAGGTCATATGAGTCATGCGGTGAGTCATCAAAAATTATTATTATTTTTAAAAATATTATAAGGTGGTCTTGCGGAGTCACACTTTTTGTCACACCAAAGTTTAGTGTTCAATCATTCGATTATATTGAACGATGAATCATTTTAAACCCTAGTTAATGAGCTATAGATATCATTAATATCAATATTATTTTTAAAGATATTAACAATTTTCCAAGACCATGTTTCAAGATCATATTATTATTTTCCAAAATATTATTTTATTTATTATTATTATTAATATTATTATTATTATTATTATTATTATTATTATTATTATTATTATTATTATTATTATTATTATTATTATTATTATTATTATTATTATTATTATTAACATATGCATTTGCATCCTGACTGCAACATACATTTTCAAAATGAAGACACATTATAAGGAGTTTAAAACCATATTACTCTTTCCATCATTAGATACTTATAGACTTTAATATTTATTACCAATATTATTATTGTTAATTATAAAAAGTATCTAAAGATAAAAAGAGTAATGAAAACTATAACGAGTTTTCAATAATAAAAATTTTCTATATTATAGAAATCAAGCCAAAATAAAATTTTGTAAAAAGATATATTAATATTACATTATTCACTTAATAAATCATCGTCGATATCAACATTTACATTAATATTGTCATCAGAATCATAAAAGATCGGGCTCATACCGCCAAAAAGCGGACCAACTTTAAATCTATTATTCTGTGATTCATCATCATCATCAAAGCTCGGGCTCATTCCGCCAAAAAGTGGACTAACGTCAGATACCTGGTCAATATCTGAACATTGACTCCTAAATAATGTCCATATACGAGACTCGTATTAGGACCCACCCATGGCCGCTTGTCATCATTGTTCGACAACGCTATTTTATTATTCTTAAAAGTAAAGAGCTGGTGATTACGGGTCCCTATTATCGTTTTTGGCACCGTATATACTATGATGTTGTTGTAGCAGTCTAAATAAGATTGGTGCCCTATCTCAGTGTTCCCTAAGTGAACTCCTTTAGCCCTAAGTGTTGCCTTATCTCCTAACAAACTATAACACTTAGGGATCAAAGAAAACCCACTCACTATAGGCTATAGCCAGCCCTTTACTCTCATCCTTAAACTTTCCTATTACCGAATCCAAGCTCTTAGAATACAAAGAATGAGCACGATCGTAATTCGATGTATCTAGAAGGCTGTCTCTTATCATTGCCGGCAAAAGAGTGTCAAGTTTACAGTACTTTATCTCTAAGAAAAAGGAGTCAGTGTCGCCGACAACAATATTTATTTCGCAATTAAACTCTGTCCTATATTTCGCCAGTTCATTATATTGGAGCTGGTACATCCTCAGTTTAGACAAATCTAGTACTGATTGACTGATGTAACTAGGTCTGTCTAAACATATAGAGTCTTTAATCAGATGTGCCTCAATCAAGTCCTCATCTATTCTGATTGATTTCCTGAAAGTTGGCTTTGAGGCATATACAATCATCTTTTCAGTTGAATTGCATAAATTCATCCTTTTCTTTAAGTTCTCAGCAGATTTCCCGTATAAGCTGTTTTTATAAAGCTTAAGCAAATCTCTATATAACTCACTGGTTGATTGGGCTCTTAATGTGGTGATTTTATTTATATAAGAACGAAATATAGGTGCTTGCGTGAATTTAACTGCTCTATAAATTTTAGCAACCGTCGCACCGAGTGAAAGATAAAGTTTAAGAAGCTTCCAATGAAGAACATGGTTCTTCTTTGTCCAATGCGTGAGTATCAGCTTCTTAATTCTTAACCAATGAGAATTAAAAAAAGGGAAATAAAAGAAAGATAGAAATGTATTTTTGGGGAGAAGATTGCTAAATTCCAGGAGATGGACAAGAACTATCTTATAGTCGAAAACTTTTTCATTAAATACATTATTTGCAGCAAAAGGCTTAAATTATCACTTTATTGTATTATTATTATTATTATTATTATTATTATTATTATTATTATTATTATTATTATTATTATTATTATTATTATTATTATTATTAATACTTTGAACCTGTATTCGAAAATAATAATAATTTGCAACCATTACCCATAGAGGGACAAAATATCTTGTCGGATAAACTCGGAGTATATATATTAACAATAATAATAATCATATATTAAGCATATACACCCGTGTTAAACAAAGCATGTGCAGTACGTATGCATGACTAACATATCGAATGTGATATAGAATGTGTGTAAAATTCTCCCTTAATTAATTACTCTTTATTGACAATTTTCTCTACAGGCACACATCCACTTTCAACCCAAAAACATAGATTTTCATAAATTTTAAAGAAATTTACATGTATTTTGATAAAATTTCATATTTTTCTTTTAGCCCTAATATATTGCTCCTTGAAAACACACAATAATTGTCTACCCCATAACTTAAAGTATGTGTGTAAAAATAAATATTTTAGGTTTTTCACTAATATTTGCAATAATAATAATAATATCTTTAAAAATAATAATAAAAATAACATTGATAATAATAATAATATTTTGAACTTGTATTTGAAAATAATGATAATGTACATTTTGCAACATGTTGAGTGTGAGTAGTACCCTTGTGAGCAGTACCCATAAAGGAACAAAATATCTTGTCGGATAAACTCTTACTATATATATATATATATATATATATTATGAGGTTTGAAAAAATTCAAAGGTTTTTAAACCTATGAAGGTTATTGCCCCACCATAGTAGATGGTCTCAACTACTCATCTCTCAAATACCTTTCAAATGAGCTATCAAATAATAAAATGGGTTGGTCGGAACTCTGAATATTTTAAATTTAAAATATGACCTTGAAATATGGTCTTGGAAAATAGTTAATATCTTTAAAAATAATATGGATATTACTGATATCTATAGCTCATTAAAAAGGTCTTGCACTAGGGTTTAAAATGATCCATCGTCCAATATAATCGAATGATGAGATCGGAAGCGTTAGGGCATTCCACCCTTCACTTGCCATCGCCCACAGTGGGTTCAAAAAGTTACAGAGTTAACTGCGCCGATAAACTGCCCCATTTCTCATAAGTCAGAATATATTAATGATTTTACTGCCTTGCAGGTTATGTACTTGACTGTGAGCCGAATATTTAGTTTCTGCCAGATTCGGCACTACTATGGATTCCACTATTTTGTGAATTTATTTCGTTTATATTATAACTTCCATTCATAATTTTTCTTTCGGCTATTTTCTCATGAAATCTTTCTATTTTTAGTTTCTATTTTCCTTTATCGTCATAAATTCGAATTTGCCTACTTCTAGTTATTTACTTATGTTTTTTTCGTGCAATACTTTGTGCTTTTGTTATTAAACACTTTACTTTTGTATTTCCAAATTTTGATGTTGTGTAGTTTCTTTTAATGGGTTTATTTGTTTTTACTTGTTTTTTATTTTTATTCCACTTAGGCCTATATCTGAGTGTTGTTTTTGCGCATTCTGATCAAAAATCATGTTTATTTGGGAGTAAAATCAAATTTTAGTCAATATAATATATACTAAAACTATATTAACGCTTTCAAATGTATTGGGATCTGGAATTTCAGTACTGCACGACCATAGGTCTTTAGACAAGTATATTCCTGTAATATTTTTTGTTATACTTAGTTGATGAAAATCTTATCAAAAGAATTTCATGGATTATAGAAAATCGTATTGAAAGGGTTAACGCACCTTTTTACAAATTGATCAAAATTCTATATTTAATAACTGGCTTTCCCCTTCATTTTGATTTGAATCTTTTATTTGACAATTTTCCAATATCTTATTATTTTCTTATATTTTTCTTTCATTTTCAAGAAAGTTTTGTGTTCGTTTTAAATTTATGGAATTATTAAATTAATATATTTTAGTATTATATTAGGTTGGTAAATAAGTATTGTCATTTTCTGCTTATTTAAACGTATAATATTTGTTTAAATGCTTCAATATTTAATACCATATTGTATATCAATTTAATTTCAGCTCAGTAATTTGATAACAATATTTCACGTTTATATTGGTAATATTTATATTATTTAATATAATTAATCAATGATGAAAAGTAACGAGATCCAAGCACTTTACCTATATGAATATAAACGAGGTCTGAAATCATCAGATAGAGCTTCCAATAAGAACGAGGCATTTGACCCGAATACAAATAATAAACGTCACACGGTTTTGAAATGGAAAGGAGAGCCTTGACGTTAAAGTGCATGATAACCAACCATCAGTCTTTGACAACGACAAATTAAAGACATTAGTTGAAGCCTACCCACGTATAACATACATAGATATTGCTAAAGAATTGGCTATAACACATTCAACAGTTCTTAAATATTTCAAAGCAATGGGAAAAGCGAAAATATACTAGACAAATGGGTTCCGCACGAATTGCAAGAAAAACAAACCAATTACCGTTATGAAGTGTCGTTTGCGCTGCTTATTGGTAACAAAAGTGACCCGTTTCTCAATCGCATTATAACGTGATGCGAAATGGATATTGTACAATAAATCACGACGATCAGCTCAGTGGTTGGATCAAAATGAAGCACCAAACCTTTTTCAAAACAGAAATTGTATCAAAAAAAGTTATTGTTGATTTTATATTAAAATAATATTAACAAAGACAGACTATTTATTATAGTAAATGTAAGTTTTTTATTAGTTATTCAAAAAGCTATTCAAAGCTAAATAGAGGAACATTCCCACTTGCCTATAAAGATGTTTAAGAAGTTTTTTAAAATTTTTTAAAATTACGTTTTTTGAATTTATATTTTTGATATAAAATAATGATTATTATGAGTTTGCTTCATTGATATCCGGTATGTTTGACTTTAAAAAAAACATATTATTAGTTAATAATTCAAAGTAAATAATATATTCACATTTGTCAGATGTATATCGCATGAAAGAAATTTATCATTTTTTTATCCATTTCGCATCCATTACGCAAATCAATATATTTTTTATTATGAAAATATTATTTTTAAAATATAATTGAATTCTTAATTATTGTAATATTAATGAAAAATTATTTTTTTTACATATATTAAATATTCAAATTACAAATTCAAATTAAGTTAAATAAATTTCAACCAATAAAATCGCTTTAAAATAAATAATTTATAAGTTTAGTTATTTTTTTTAAATAAATTTATAAACCGATTGAAATACACACATGATCGAGACTGTGCCAAATTTCGTGTAGCTAATATATTGTTTTGATCTGTAGTCTTACAAATAATAATAAAATTTTTATTAGTTTTTAAATAAATAAAAATTTGTTTTTATTAAAATACAATTAATTAAATTAATTATTATTAATTCAATCAATTAAAATTATATTCAATTAAATATGAGTAAAAATGAATTTTAATTTTGAATATTTTCTCGAAATTTTTATGTTTGAAATTTCATTGACAATTATTGTCGAAATGTCAGTAAAAGTGTGAAAGTAAAATGCCAGATCGTTTATTCCAAATATTCTAATTGGATTAGCCAATTCACAGTTGCTATTTCTGCAAACATAATTAGGGTATCAGCTATAGAATTCTCTGTTCAAAAGGTGTGAAAAATGATTTCAAATGGCCTGTTAAATCGAAATCGCTCTCTTTAATCATCAGCATCCCCAAATTATTTTATTTGATGACATCACTCTATGGCGGTTCATCTCGCTATATCTCGCTCTATCTCGCTCTATCTCTCTCGATGCAGTTTTTTTCTATATTCACTTTTAGTGTGGTCTTCCAAACTGAGGAATTCACGTGGAATTGAATATAGTTTTTAAGCAATAAGAAAAAATCCGAAACGTAATTTGTCAACTTAAACGCAGCAATTGCAACTGAAAGTGCCTGTTGTCATTTGGGGATATTTGGATACTGTCGGATGTAAGCACCAATTGTATTTGAGACAAATCGTTCGTAATTGGCACCATTTTGTCTCTGGTTTCTCGATTTTTTGGCACATTGAATTGTAATTATTTATCTCTGTAATATCGAGCAGTTATTCAACATATTTTATTATCAAATTCATTCTGATTCGGATTTTGATGAATTGTTTATTATTTAACTCAACTCTCTTACTGGGATTCTTTTTTTATTTCTCTCTGGCGATTTCTGTTTTGTATGAGAATAAACAGACGACTTGTGAGTTTTACGGAAAGGATTATTATTGCACTCCACCGTTTATTAATATTGCTCAAAGAGCCAAGATCACAGTCACGAGTAGTTGTGGAGAGATTCTACCTGACGATATATGTCCCCATTGGAAATACTATTCTTCAAACCATTTTAGAGATTGTTCCATTTGTGATAATGATAGAAAGAATTCTATTTATTCAATTAAATCATTGACGGATCCATTGGATCAGTTTAATCACACTTGTTGGTTTTCGGGACCTGTCTATAACCAACATGGCTTAAATCATGTCAACATTTCGATTGCCTTTAAAAAGAACTTCGAAGTCTTCTATGTAGCACTCCAGTTTTGCAGTGAGCTGCCGGACTCCATAACTATATATAAAAGTCATGACAATGGTAAAAAGTGGATACCTTGGCAATATTATTCAAAGAATTGCCAAAAAGCATTTAATTTACCTCCGACTCAAGAATTCCCTATTCAAGAAGGTCAAGAATATTCACTATCTCCGACATGTTTCGATTTGAATCAAAAACAAAAAGATGGCAATCTCGGTCAGACAGAATCTATTCTTCCTTTCAGTTCAACAATCGGAAGAAAAATGAATGATACTTTAATTAAATGGATTACTATTACTGACTTACGGATTACTCTATCGCGATTTGATGACCAAATGTCTTCATATTTTGATTATGGTAAATTCTTTTTACTAAAGCATAGAAGAGGTAGAGATATTCTCAACATGTCAACATTTTCTGTAAATGACAAATCAATGTCAAAGGTTTATTATGGAGTGTCTGACCTATCTGTTGGAGGCCGTTGTCAGTGCTATGGACACTCAAATAAATGTATTATTAACAATGACGGTGATATTGTATGCGATTGTAAGCATAACACAGAGGGACCCGATTGTGATAAATGCAAAGAAGGATTTCATGATTTGCAATGGGAAAGAGCTGCTAAACTCAATCCATTTAGTTGCAAAAGTAAGTAAAGGTTTTTACATTATGTTTTCTATTTATTTTGAAAAGTAAATTTCCAAATAATATTATAATTTTGTATTAATTGCATTTTTAAGTTCTGAATTTTTATTAAAATTAACTATATCTGTAAATGTTAAGATATGTATTGCCAACTTTTGATTCAATAAAAAACCATTTAATAATAATAATAATAATAATAATAATAATAATAATAATAATAATAATAATAATAATTATTATTATTATTATTATTATTATTATTATTATTATTATTATTATCAAATTCACTTGATAAATGTAGTGCCGAAAATTCGTGAATATCAAAAACATCGACATATTTACTAATTCATAGTCAAGCTTTTTAATAAATACAGTGTCAAGGGAAAAGAAATTAGTGGTGAAATTTGAAAAAAAGTTTTTATAATATTATTATTATTATTATTATTATTATTATTATTATTATTATTATTATAAATTATTAATTTTTATTGAATAATTGGCATTACAATATTTTCTAAAATCAAAAACAAATGCCCTTGAGAAAATATTTGGCAGAAATTTCATCAGAATATATTTTTCAAATTAAAAAGAATTAAAATACAAAATCTTGGCATGGATTTTGGAAAGAAATCTTTGATTAGTTAATAATAAATAATTTTTCATTTTGTGATCATTTAGGGATTTTTATATCAAACAAAATTAATTGTGTTAAATCTTATGATGAATACGATTAATAGTAAAAATATTTAGCTAAATAAGAATAATATTTTAAAAAAATGATAAAAAAAATACAATATTTTCAAAATTAGCAATATTATTTGATATTTTTGAAATTTATTTATAAAAATCGCCCCAAATTCTGCTCTGATGCCAACTATATAAGAATTGAGAAAAATTATAATAATATATTATACATTATATTCATCTAAACAAATTCATACAAATAATAATTTTTACGAAATTCGAGGCCTACATTTAAAATGAATTTAATAAATAAATCCTTGGTAAATATTTCTGATGATTTGTATTTTATGTCATCTCTAATAACTTATTCAACCTCAACTTATTCAATGATTTCTTTAGACATATTTAGATGGGACTTCAAGAGTTGTTAATATTTGCCGCCTTTAAATGTCAACAAAAATATCGAAATATAAAACATAAGTTTTTTTCGAACTTTGATATGAAATATTTCATATATTGTGAGATCTTTTAATATTTATAATTGAAAAATATGTTTTCAAAGACTAAAAAATATCCCATTGTAATCCATAATAATATAACGCCATATGACCCAAATCTCAATCTGTATACAGGCCCGGAAGAGGTGGGGTCAGGAGGGTCTTTTGACATGGGCCTCTTAATTTAGCGGGCCCCCAAACATCACTATTTTGATACTACACCAAACGATCAACGAGTTTATTTTGCACTTTTACGTATGGCAAAAAATGTTTTCTTAAGATAAAATCTAATTTAACTATAGAAGGCCTTATTTTTGGTGTAATTTTCACTTTTCCTCAGATTTTCATTTTTTACTGCACGTGCACAAATAACTGCCGATATGATTTCAAAATCTTAGAGAAAAAATTATTACAGAATATAAGGCTTTGAGCTATTACATGAGTTCAAATTATTATATAAAAGTTTATTAGTAGCTAAAAGTTTAATTATAATTAAATTATAATGTTAAAAGTTTAAAGTTAAAAGTGTTGTTAGTGTTTTAATATTTTTAATAATTGAACTCTATAATTGGATTTTTTTAAACTATATACATAAAATTGGGAAAACGGGTAATTTTTTTTGTTTAGCTTTGATTATTGATAATAAATAAAAATAAATAAACTAGGGCGGTAATTAAAACATGAAAAGGACCTATGGAAGTAGTGCTAGCAAAAAACAAAACAAAAATTTAGGGGCCGCATACGATGTCAGACCTGGGCCTGCAAGTGTCTCTAACAGGCTCTGTCTGTGTATGTATTCCATATTTAAATAACTGTAACCTGTTCAAAAACACTTATTTATCAATTCCAGGAAAACACCGAATCTACAAAGTGACTGGCAGTAAAAAAGTAAATGAAACAATACTACACAAAAGCGCATAAGTTACGATATTTTTTACTATAAATAAATTAATTGAGAAAAAATTAATTTTTTTATAATAGAAAAAACATAAACGCTTGAAAAAAGAAAAAATATTGAGGTCTCTGGCATAAATTAGAGGTATTTACTATAAGGAAATAATTTACACCCGTTTGCAATGAACAGACACAAATATAATGTTTAAAGAAATCAATAATTATATAGACTTAACTTATATTGAGATATTATGAGCGATACCTTGATAACAATTCAATACCGGTAAATTTTCGCGGTTGCTAATAAAATTCATTTAAAAATAATTTTCGCCCGGATATTGACAGCCACCCATACTGTAGTAACGAAACCAAAATAATAAGAATCATTACGATTTCACTGGTTCGATAGACGCTTATTAAGGATAAATCGGCGTCCATGAATTGTTACACATGATTTCAAAGACATATAACAATTTACAAGCCAATCCATCAATTAGCTGGTAATCCAGAAAATAGCTGAATATTAAAATACAATGGGCCAAAATTTATACAATGTGACAGGGAAGAGTCATTAAAAGAGAAGGCGATGGAAGACTTGCTGAAAGTTCATAACATCAAAATAATGTACTCGAGCCCGTGTCATCACTTAGCAAATGGACAGAATGAAACGCAATTCTAAACAATTAAAGATGCTATTCACAATACTCTTAAAAACAAGGTTCACATAAATTAGGTTGATTTATTACCAGAAGTTGAATTTATGTTGAACTCAACATTTCAAAAAAAGATGGGACGAACTCCGCGTGAAAATGTATTGGAAAAACGAGTTTATATAGAATGACTTATAAACATGCCAGAAGAAAGAGAAATTCCTGATAAAAAGACGAAAGGAGAGTAAAAGTAAGTAGTGTAAATAACAACGAGGATGACCGATATTTTGGGCATGTGGAAGTCATCAAACAAGTGCAAAAAAAATTCTAAAGTAAAATTTAATAACACATTCCATATTATAAAAGAAAAATTAGAACCTGAAAACTTTGTAACTAAATATTTTATAACAAAAAAGAATGTCTTATAAGACTTATTACTCCGATATTCCATATTTAATTTATAGTACATTCGCACTTTTTTCGCTTAAATTGCAGTCTCAGTCATAAATTAGAACCTTTCTTCGTACCATTTCCTTATTTGTTCTCATCAGTCAATATTTGATCACACTTGCACTTCTTATAACGACTTGATAAAGTCTCTGCTAAAAATTTGAATTTTTCCTAATATCAAGTTTTATTATATATTTTCTTTTGTATTTTCATCGGTTTTAACATGCATTTGATTTAACTATGTTTTAAATATATTTTACACATAAAACATTTCAAATATATACCCCAGCCTACCAAAAGTCTCCAGTCAAGCAGTTATTTACATATTGTAGTCTATAATGAATAGTTTATAATGAATTGTTTATAATGAACACTTTATAATGAAAAGCAATCGGAACAAATGTCACAAACACACACAAATACTGAATGTCTGTAGTGCTGAGAGAGTTAGTACTTTGTTACATTACCTTTCATCTGGATAACAAGTCGCACTCGTTTATGCATTGTATCGACCACTTTTGCCAGGAAATCAGGACAGATGTGTGACGATTCCTCATGCAGGTGCGTCTCCAGTTCGGAGGCGTTACGGGCAATGGGAATCCTTTTGCGAACTCGTCTATCAAGGACGTCCACAGGAACTCAATAAGATTCAGATCAGAATTTTGTGGAACCCAATCCAAAACGTTGATGCTGTGCTGCAGAAAGAATTCCTTCATAATGTGTGAAGTGTGGATTGGTTGGGAACGCAAACCAAATGGTGTACAAAATCTATTATTAAACAAACTATATTGTTTTGAATTGGTTATGCCGCCCCCAAATTTTATTATTATTGTTACTATTTTTTTAAGTTATTTCTCTATGGTAAGTACCCTGCCAAATTACTTTAGAAAATACAAAAAATCATTAAATTTAAATACGTATGAACCTTGTTAGAAATTTTCCATTTCGTATCAAGAATGTCTGGACAAGAATGATTGGAATCAAGATAAATATCTAAATGAAATTGAAAAATTTAGAATAAATTAATTTAAAGAAGAATACGAAGAATTCTATGAAATATATATGAGAATCTTATTATAAATTATTTCATTGTTATCAGGTGAATAAAATTTAATATTATTATTACTAATATTATTTTGCTTTACTTTAATATGTCACTAACATAACATACACTCACCTGTCGTCACATTAGTTATTGAGTGACTCTTTTGGGCTCTACAGTTTCTTCCACAACACATCATACATAGCTATTATTGATCCAGAGACATAAGAACGATGGACAAAAGAACGGGCGACACTAAGAACTGTGACTCTAGAACGATTTACTTATGAACTGGGTTCCGTAGAACAGCCCGACATTTATCAGCGTTGGTTACTGGTTGGTTACTAGTTGTTACTAGTTATTACTGGTTCTGTACACTAATGCCATGGTCTAAAGCAGTGTTGTCCAAACTGTGTGCCGTAAAAATTTTTTAAAAAAAGTCAAAAAAAACCCTGTTTTTCCAAACAACTTAATAAAAGGAAATTGAATTGTGGATATTTTAACAGTTAATTCAATTTTAAATGTTAATCAGTCAATTAAGTACGAAATTTATTTGTTTACAATCATATTTATATTTCTTACTAGAAATATTGACTATCTAAAATACATCAAGCACATAAACCTCATTAACTATGTTTTATGAATTTTTCATTCACTAATTTTTCTAAATTTAAAATTTTTTACATTAAATTTATTTCAAGTAAATAAGTTTTTCATTTCTTATTAAAAGATTAGTAAAAGTGCAATAAAAAATTGCAAATAAAGCAAATAAAATTTAAGTGTGCCGAGAAAATTTTTAAATCAGCCAAGTGTGCCGTGTCTCAAAAAAAATTGGACAACACTGGTCTAAAGCACAATATGCACTAACATTATAAGTTTTACAATAAATCAAAGTCACGTTCTACACACAGCAATAAATTTCTGAAATATTATAAATATTATAAACTATTAAAATAGTTTAAATAGGATATCGATCAAATCGATAGAGTCTAATATACAAGGAGTATACATGAAAAACTGTTAATTAATGGCGACTGTTAATATGACGCACCGTTCTAGTGTGACCCGTTTATTTGACTTCCGTTCAAATGTCCGAACACCTTATTATTATACATAGCAATTACGCAACATCCTGTAAACATAAATGTTAAATGAATTAGAAACAAACTTAAGATTTGCATTATATGTTCGATATTATTATACTTCAGAGTTTTAGAAACCTTAGTATTAGACCGTACTAAGACTTATTTATAGTATGTATTATCTTTATATTCATATTCATGATCTTTGTGTTTGATATTTATATGTGATTCATGAATATACCTGTCAACTATTTCTCTTATCATCCTATAAAGAAGAATCAATTTCTTAACGTTGATCTAAGTGAGTTGGCTAAGGAAATATTACTTACCTTACACGAGAAATTATCTTTCACTATAATATTCCTATATATATATATATATATATATATATATATATATATATATATATATATATATATATTTACAAGAGAAGTATATAGAGCCGTACCGACATTTTACAAATTACTGTTTTTAAGACCTATTTGTTCGTCAAAAAACAGGGATTTTATCTTCTCCACATCTACATTTAATTCCTGACACTGAAATAAAAGGGGAAATAGATAAATTTATTGTTTAAAAGAGAGTGAGTTTTCATATAGAAAAATACACTTAAAATATTATATCATTCAATTACGAGAGGTTTAGGCAATGAAAAATAAAATTATATTGAAAAAGATATAAATAAAACAATCACTATTTCCTATTTTGTTTTAATCATATAAATTATTTAACTTTATAGATAACAGGCAAAATATTTTTGTTGTAAAATTTACATATTACAATGTTGTTAAACAACTGTCAAATAAGAATTTTCGGTAAAAATATATCCTATTAATTAAATATTTTCCACAGATTCTAATTCATTCATGACAGAATTTCTGGTTTATCA
>CAUHTR010007638.1:45732-55732 GCA_959609185.1 Schmidtea polychroa | reverse complement strand
AAACTTTTATTTCTCTAAATAAAATAAAATCATAGCAGTTGTTATGAATACCTAATTATAGACAATCACATGAAACTATCAAATTCTTCATGAGATTCATAATTAAAGGCTTTCAGAATATCTTTGTGCTCTAATAATTCAGAATCCTCATCACTTATATTAGAATTATGACTATCCTAAAGTGTGGAGTTTAACTTTCTTAAAGCCACTGAACACATTCAGGTGTGACCTGATTACATGCACCAAAAATCCTGCTGTCATTTCACTGATTAAACCAACCATAATTAACCTGCGGCCCGCCAAGGTTATGTGTACCGTCCTAAAACACATTTATTATCAAAGAACTTGATATAAAGTAAAGAATTCTGAAATTCTATATTTCGTTTATCTTGAGATTGGTTTCCACTTTAACGTACAGCTAGTGACATTGGAGAGGATTGTCATTTCTTTCGTCATACCACTATAGTGTTGCAGCCCGTGTAACTTTACAAATATATGTATGTAAACCGAAGAATAAAGGGTTGAGAATGATTGGCCTAAAGTGACCAAGAAAATTTATAAAATTGGTTAGAAAATCTTTTTGTCAGTTTTACCATCATAAAATAAAGCTACAGACTAAACAACATTGACGGCTGCTAAATTATCTTCACTCATTCCCTTATACATGGAAATAACTGTAGATTTAATGGTTATACACCATTCTTTGTCAGATTTTCTTGTCCCTTTCTTTGGCATTGTAAAAAGTCAATTCTTGCTCATAATTATGCTTTCTCAAAATTCCATTGAGCTCAAATAATTTTGTTTTTTATAGATGGATTTTATACAAGTGGAACAATACCTGCAATTCTAATGTTTTTGACTTTTGAATCATTTTAATTCATAATTTTGTTATTCAAGAGCCAAAATGACTTATATTTTGTAAAATAATTTTAAAACAAAATAATAACAAACTAATAAATTATTTTAAAACAAAATAATAAATAATAACAAAATAATAAATCATTTTTAAACAAAATAATAACAAACTAATAAATCATTTTAAAACAAAATAATAAATAATAACAAAATAATAAATCATTTTAAAACAAAATAATAACAAAATAATAAATCATTTTAAAACAAAATAATAACAAAATAATAAATCATTTTAAAACAAAATAATAAATAATAATAAAATAATAACAAACTAATAAATCATTTTAAAACAAAATAATAAAACAATGCACTTCTAAAAACATATTTTTAAAAACTGAAATTTTCAAAACAATTCAGATTTAAAACAAACACATAAAAATTGCAATTCCAAAAACTCCCAAAAAAGATTACAAAAATGTAATTGAAATAATTAGGAAGCTACTAATAAAAAAGTATTTTCTTTTCTTTTCAGTCTGGATTGGACATATGAATAAATTTTATAAAACTCTCCTGAATTTATTTCAAGCACTTGAGCCCGCTTGACGTTCCGGTTCATACATAATATGAAATTCAACATTAATCCGTTTTCACATTATAAGCCGCTAGTTTAGAAGAGTTGTAAAATATTCATTTATCTGTAAAGACTCTCAAGATACTCAAATCTCTACTAAAGAGTGATGAATAAATTTCATTCGAGAATTTACAAAGCCTTAACTTTACTACGCGCTTCACTACGTCTTTTATCAGTTAAAAAAATATTTTTAAAATTTTCCAAGCAAGTGGCTTATAACGCAAAAACTGGGTGCTTATAAATTATCATTTCAGTTTTAAATTTAATTAATTAATTTTTCAGAATGCAAGTGTCATGCAGTTGGATCGACAAATGTAAATTCGTGTGATAAAAAATTAGGTCAATGTTTTTGTAAGGAGGGAGTGATTGGAAAGAAGTGTGACAAGTGCAAAATTGGATATATGCAAACAAGATCAATTCTGAGACCATGTGTGAAGAGTGAGTTTTCTTATATTATTATTTCAGTAATATAATATTCTAAGAACTTCTTTCAATTTTCACCACTGATTTATTTTCAATTGACATAATATTTATTAAAAAATTGACTACGATTCAGTAAATATATCGATGTTTTTGATATATTCTCGAATTTTCGGCACAGCCTTTTTCAAGTGATTTTGATCAAAATATTTTTAATAAATACAGTGTCAATAATATACTATGTTATATTGACAAATTTTCACTTTCGAATTGGAATTATTGTAATATTTCTAAAATACTTATGAACATTTATTTTTGGTTCATCTGATGCACAAGACGAGAAACACAAATATTGTAGTTGTTTAATTTCTCTTACAAAAATTGAAGGAAACAGATCAGTTATGAAAAACATTGTTATTAATAAATATATTATAATACAATAAGCACTGGGAACAATATTAAAATGACTTTAGGGATCATCTTTGATTTGGAAATTGACGTTTCACTAATTATTCGCTTATTGACGCATCTGCACATACAATATTTAGGACAAAATAGTACATAGAGTAAATATTGCTCGCTAAATAAATTATTTGATTTTAACAAAATATTGCACATTAAAATATTATTATTATTATTATTATTATTATTATTATTATTATTATTATTATTATTTATTATTATTAATTGTAAAACAAGTAAATGACAAAATAATTGTATGCATTTTAGTAAGAGTTGTGTTTGTGTGCAGTATTTAATTTTTCTATCACTTTTTCAGTTTATATAGTGTAAACCAGCATGTCTCAATCTCCTGTCTGCGTAAACTTTAAAAATCTAAGTCGGGAGAAAGGGAAACTGCACATGTGTAATTGGTAGAGAATTTCGTGTCTGCATTGTCTAGAATTAATAAATTCCCATACCACGTATTGATTATTTACCAATCAGTGTTTCATTTTCCGTGCCGTGAACATTTGATTGCGTTTCAGTGAATTTTTTGGTAGCCAAAAGAAAGAGCGGCGATCACATTAATTTGTATATCAATGTATTGACAAATAAATTATAAATATTTATTGCTCAAAGTAGTTTGCAGTTTTTCTTTACAGGAAACAATTTTTAAAACAATATAAAAAATGTAGTGATAATTTAATATGAGCGAATCAAGCAAGGGCATCAAAAGGGGCATCCTGATCGGTTGTGTACTGATATTTTACAAAACACGGAGACCTCAATCGGTCGACAATATGTTAAGTGTTTATTTTCAAAGTAACCCCTTTCAAATTTTACTTAATACATATTTTGACGCTAAAGACTTATCTTGTCATTTACTAAAATAACATCTATGCTGCTAACCATCATTATCTTATTTATCATTATTATTATTATAAACTGTTTATATATTATTAAAAATGACTATTAATGTTGACATTAAGATTGATAAGGAATAAAGATTTTATATCTGATTTCAAATGAAATTTAAACTTTTCAAAAGATACATAAATGTGAAAATAAATTATTAGTCATCTTAATGTATGTTTACATTTTAAATAGATACACCTAAATTGGTCTATTCATTTGATGAAGCTTGTAAACAATATTTATTTATTTACATGGCTAATTACTTATTTATATTTATTATTATTATTATTATTATTATTATTATTATTATTATTATTATTATTATTATTATTATTATTATTATTATTATTATTATTACTATTAATTATGATTATTATTTTTTTTATTATTACTATTATTATTATTACAATATTTTCGATTTAGCGTATGATATAATAGAATCAAGTCAAACAAAAAAGTCTGATCTCAGTAAGAATATTAAGAATATATTTTAAAAATAATAATTAATGATATAAACGTTCAGATTCCAAATATATGGACATGCCCAATACCGGTAAAATAATTTATATATATATATATATATATATATATATATATATATATATATATATATATATATATATATATATATATATATATATATTACAATGATATATTATAATTTTAGAGAGCGAATGTAAGCCATGCGATGAAAAAAGAAAAAGAATTCGATTTAANAGTTAAATTATTTGAGTTGTTTAAATAATTGAGATTTTGTTGCGTGTTTTAAAACCACTTTACAAATTTCATTATTTTTCAACAAATAATTAGATTTATGAAGAAAATTACACGGAAAGTAAATATGATTTCTTGATTTTCTGATTATTTCAGGAAATAATTCGAAGTTAAAACCATTTAAATATTGAAAAACTAAAAAATTAAATATGTTAACATGTAAAATAGGAAAAATTGGAAATATGAGAAATAATTAAAAAAGTAATTGATTGTCCAAAGCACTATTCTAAAATGTCATGGGAAAGGTTGAAAGGTTTATTAAAGATTAAAAATGTTAAATTTCAAAGTAAAAATTTTTATGTAAAGTTTTCTATGAAAATGTAAATGTAAATCACAGCTATTTGATAATATTGAAATTAAAAACCTCGAAAATTTGTTTTAATACTTATAAAGAATGAAGGCAAAAATTGGTTATTTGAAATAAATCCTATTAAAATGTTATTGTTATGACTTTGGAATTTACTGATTACAATTTTATTGCAACTGAGACTTAGAACGAAGTTTATATGATTTAGGAAGAGGTTGTCAACAGTTATTCAAAAATATTCAAATTTCACCACTGATTTCTTTTCCATTGTATTTATTATAAAGCTTAAAGACTATGAATCAGTAAATATATCAAAGAAATCGATTATACATTTTCTGGAAAATTAATTCTTCACGCACAAGTTCCGATAATTTCTTTATTAGAGCATTGTTTTTATGAATGGCAACATGGTTGTACGTAGATCCTTCATGATCGTTATGATATCACAACCCTCCTAGAAACTTTTATAATGATTCCCCTTAACTAGGTCTTTTGAAGTACTGGTGTTACAAGTTCAAAAGTGAGTACCAAGATTTTAATTTTAGATAAATTTTTAATTTAATTTTGAAGTTTTCCTGGAAGTTTTTATTTTTAATAACCCCTAGTTTTTCCATTTTTATTCTTTGGACTCTTGAAATTTACAATCTTCTAACTTCAATTGATTTTACTTTAGCTAACCTCTAACATTTTACCTTTTTACACGTACAATGTCATGAGGATCATTCATGATAGCAGTTAGCACTGTACTGCACTGTAAAATTTAGTATGTAAGCACTGAATGAAAAACTTAAATTTATTTTGCAAGTAGTGAATTCTAGCACATACACACGAAATAGCATAAAACCTTTCCTTATTATGGTGGCACTAAATGTGTTTAAAATATAGATTTTATTCAATAACTTTAATTCATTAAAACAAATTCCAAAAAGAAATTATTGATTAGTTGATGAGAAAAGAAACAAACAAAATATTCGATAATAAACCAATCAAAATTGAAAGTAGGCAATTAAAAACCTTTGAAAGCAACATGAAAGGGATGAGTTGATAATTTTCAATACGGGAATCCAGTGTTTTTCTTTGAATATTTGTTTTTAAAATAGTTTATATTTAAAATAAAAGATTAAAAGAAATTGAAAAATAGCTAAATCAATTATACTTTTGTTTTATTTTTTATGTACTTTCTCAGTCATTTTAAATTTATATATTTATTAAATTCAATTAAAAAAGAGATGTAAAAAAAAAGTAAAATATTTGCTATGTAATTTTAACTACACTGATTCTTTGATAAAAAATATAGAATTACCAAATAAAAGGATTTATTGTTTTTATATTTATCGATACTATGTCCTTTTGCCTGATGGGTTTCATTATTTTTACACTATTATTGACATAGTTATCATACTTTCAAAGTCCGTCTTTTTACAGTTATTAGGGTTCATGGTTTTTACGCCAACTACATTCCGTATAATTCAAATTGGAAGAGTTTTCTCAATCTCTTGAAAATTTATCATCGTTTTGTAGAAATATTTTTCACCAAACACAAATTTTTTGGTACAGTTTATTCATACTAATTCATATTTACCCCACATATCAGTAGTCACGCATCATTCATCATACATCAAGGTCATAGTAACTTGGTTAGATAATTGATTTGTTATTGAATATATTATGTCTTCTTACATTGAAAATAAATTATGAAAAAATATTTTTTTAATAATAAACTTATTCTTTTCCTCGATGAATAAAATAGAAACAAATAAGGAAATATTATAATGAAATCAATTTAAATATAAGAAATCTGTTCGAGCACCGTATTAATTAAATTAATTTAAGAATTATTATTGAAAGGACCTCATGATCTTAATTTCCAAACTTTGGATGTTAAATCACATTTTGAAAATATTTGGAAATTTTACTAAAAATTCATATCAATGCTGATCAATTTAAACAATCCTAAAATAAGATTTTGAAAGCACTTTAATTTTTTTTTGTTAAGTTGAATTTGGAAAATAATTTGCTTTGGTGAAATGTTTTTGTTTAAAAATTATATTTGGAATTTTCTATGTTTTTGATTTAATTTAAATAAATCCGTATTGGCAGTGTTTTAATATTCTGGTTTTTGTGTGAATCTTGTTAAAAATTTAAAGAATTCCAAATGGTTATTAACTATTATTTCCTATTCGTGCGTTATCACCTTTCAACATGGAAAAGTTTATTGCAAATGATTCAGGAAACTCCACAACACCTAATTATGACGTATCGTCAGTTTGAAGGGAAATGAAACATTGGTCGGTCGATGTAACAAATGAAACTTATAGACTGAAAATTCGAGTAAAATTCAAAAATGAAAATAAAACATTTTCCCTGAAATTTCATCAATGATTTTAATAAAAATGAAAGAAGTTGCATAAGCATTCTTGGGTAAGATAATAAAAGATGCTGTTGTAACTACTCGAGCTTATTTCAATAAAAGTCAAAGTCAACCAATCAAAAATGATGGTGCAATTAGTGGATTGGATGAAGCGTTTCCGGAATAATTAATAAACCAACAGCTACTGCTATAGCTTATGGGTTGGACAAAAAGGTCGGTGTTGAACTCAATTTATTAAAATTTGATTTAGAAATTTTTGATTTATTTTTGAAGTTATATCTATTGGTGGTGATACTTATTTGGGTGGTGAAGATTTTGATAACCGCATGGTGAATCATTTCATTCAAGAATTCAAGAGGCAGCAAAAAAGATATTAGTGATAACCAGCAAGCAAATTTGGAAATTAATTTATTGTATGAAGGACTTTTACACTTTAGTTACGAGAGAAAAGTTTGAGGAATTAAATGCCGATTTCTTCCGTTCGACTTTAGAGCCAGTAGAGAAAGCATTGAGAGATGATAAGTTGGACAAAAATTCATGTTGTATTAGTTGACGGATCAACAATAGTTTCCAAAATTCACCAGCTTTTTAAAGACTTATTCAATGGAAAAGAATTGGATAAAAATATTAACCCTCGTGAGACAATTCTGTACGGAGCAGCAGTACAAGAAGCAATTTTGTTATGAGATAACATTTCGAATTTTAAACAACTTAACAGATTTATCACTTATTAAATCAATTTTGCAAAAGGGCGACATTTTTCATATAAAAATAAACCGATTGCGACTCATTGGTTTCGAACCTGTACAAAATATATTGTTATTAAACCTGGCATCATTGAGCTTGAGCATAGAAACTGCAGTGGAGTCATAACGGCTTTCATGAAACGAAATATAACTATCCCAACAAAACAAACGCAAATATTTACTAAAAATTCTGATAACCAGACGGGAGTTTTAATTGAACTTTATGAAGGAGAACGAGAAATGACAAACTACTGAAACAAAATCATTCAACTCAACAAAGAGTTTTCTATCAAATATTTTACTAATTTTAATTTGTTCATTTGATCATTAAATTTCATTTTTATGGTCTTTTTTTATAAAAGTTAAAATCTTGAATTTTTTTATTGTATTAAATTAATTTTCTGTCGCAATATTTCTTTTTTAGATAATTTTAGGCATCACACTCTTATTATTACAAATATTTTAATAATAATAATAATAATAATAATAATAATAATAATAATAATAATAATAATAATAATAATAATAATAATAATAATAATAATAATAATAATAATAATAATAATAATAATAATAATAATAATAATAGTAATAATATAATAATAATAATAATAATAATAATAATAATAATAATAATAATAATAATAATAATAATAATAATAATAATAATAATAGTAATAATATTATAATAATAATAATAATAATAATAATAATAATAATAATAATAATAATAATAATAATAATAATACCAATAATAAAAATAACTGAGAAAAGAATAAAGCTCTTATATCAATGGGCATAAAGGAATACGTTTACCTTTTATTTTCCAAAATTTAATTTTAATCTTCACTCTGAAATAATTTAAAAAAGGTAACGAAAAATCTAAATGAAAGATCCCTGATAAATAATTATAATGATATATCCATATTAATTTCATGGTAAACAGACTGAAAGATCATACAATACATTTTCAACAATTCAACCTAGCTAATTACGGTTTCTCGAATTCCGCATTGAATTTCATCCGTAAATTTTATTTTTCAAGGTAAAATGTGAAACATTTTTTTCCCTTGTTTTAATTTTCTAATTTGAATTTTGTTTTTTTGTTTACTCTAAGCGTAGATGATGCTTTGAATGATGAGATGAATGTTTAATTGAATTGTCAGTTCAGTGGAGGTAGAGATTGGTAGAGGCAAATTTATCAGAAAGCTGATCAGCTTCTCGTCAAACGATATTAGAATAGAATTACTAGTAAATGATTTATTAATACTTGATTTTATAAATTATTTCACTCTCGCTGATTTGTCATCTGATCTCGTCAATATGTGGTATTGTAAGCAGAGATGACGTAGCTTCAGATTTTATTGTATAAATTATAAATTTTTGCAATTAGGAAGTTTCTATTATTATTTTGTTTTAATGTTTCTGTAAATAATCACTAAAATTTAAATTAGAAATTTAAAAATATATATATATTAAAATATATATATTAAAATATATATATATATATTAATCTTTAAAGTTCATAATCCATATTTTTCCCGAAGTCATTATCCTGGGATACTATTTTGTCTTAGATTATGAAGGATCCTCTCTTTTGTAAGTCGGAATACTTTCTCAATTTAATCACATTTTTTCTATGAAGACCATGATTAGATAAGGATAAGGATAAATTGAAGTCATTATGTTACTAGGTGAAGAAGTGAAGAGTGAAAATTTAAAATTTTTAAAATATTTGAAATTATGCATTCTACGAAAATGGGTTGATAAAGAAAATTGGAATTTAGTTAACCATAATACATAGAAAATTAAATATAAAGGAATTGGAAAACGAATGGGAAAATAATTACCAATAACAATAGATTAAACTGGATAGATTAAACTTATACTTTATTTATGATAATTAATTTTATTCATCCTGTTTATAAGTATATATTTAAAAATTAAATATTAACTTTAAAAATTAATTAAATAAATTATTTTAAAATAGTATTTTCAAATTAACATGTTAATAAATTTAAAATAATGAATATAGTATGTTGATGTGAATGAAATGTATGAAGAATGAAATCTGTCCTTCGGAAAATATCAATATTTGACATTGAAAAAACTCCTCAAGTATATAATGTGTGTGTTTTAATAATATTTAAAAACAGTGTTTTATTTGAAATACATTTTTTTAAGATTATTAATATTTTCTGGACGTGATCAATACAAAATTCACAGTAGTTAATACCGTTATTACAAATTAATTTTAATATTTGACTGTACAATATTTTTAACCTCTTGTTTGTCATCAACGATTATGAACAATGCCGCGGGATATTTTGGCCTTGACATTCTCACATATAGCTGTCAATGCGAGGAGCACTCGTCTGTCAAATTTAAGTCCGTGACTTTGAGTGAAAATAAAAGTTTAAAATAAAATTGAAAATAACAGTTGTCCTATAAATAGCAGTCAGAATGATATGTGAAAATGTCACGTTGTTCTGTTCATCGTTTGGGACAGGGGTTCTCAAACTTTTTTTTCCATAGAACCC